>CM054057.1:548036353-548212998 GCA_028641055.1 Alopecurus myosuroides
CTATGAGTCGTCTGCGGCGTCTGGCCCGCGGGTGCTCACCCGGTACACAGAGCTGATGAACGGCATCATCGACGGCGACGGGGACGTGGCCTGCTGCGGTCGTGCGCGTCGGGACCTCCGGTTACCGGGCGGTAATCACACTTGTGTCTGAGTAAGGCTGGTGCCAGTGCATCACGGCTTATCACGGGCTATAGCCCCGCCACGTCAGTTTTTCCTCTCACTCTCACCCACTTTCACGCCACTCTCACGCCACGGTGCCAGTGCACGGGCTATAGTGCTAACTCTCACCTCTCTCTCCTCCCTACCGTCTCCCTACCGCCCTCACTAGCACCGCTATCGCCTCCCTCTCGTCCCGCTCTCGCCTATCGCCTCCCCCTCTCGCCCCCTCTCGGCCCGCCAACTCGGGCTGTACCCGGGCGATAACGCCACTCTCGCCAGGCAACGGGGCTGTCGCCCGCCTCTCCCCTCTCGCCCCCTACTCGCCCACCTCTCGCCCGCCGGGGGGCGGTATCGCCCCCACTACCGCCCCCACTGGCACCAGCCTAACTCGTGGAACATACATGTAATTATCATCAACATTATGGCAATTATTCTGACATAATAAATGCTGGGTGGACATTCTGGGTTATTGGATATTTGTACCGGTATTGTAGAGGAAAATGCTGGCTCCCCCCAGGGGAACGTGCGCGTTGTATCCTCCTGATGGTGCGCGTGCCACGTGTCCAGGTGTTCGACTCCACGGACGACCTTATCTCCGCCGAACACTCTCATCCGCTCGTCTCCTCCTCCGTATCTCATCCAAAAAAATTCCCCATCACTTCTCAACCGGCGAGCCTCCCCGTGTTTCTCCTCCACCGGTCCGCCGTCCACGCGCTTTTTCTCCACCTTCCTCTCGCCTTCCCCGACCTTTCTCCCTCTCCGGGCACCTTCCTCATGCTCGGCATGCCTCCAAAGGAGGACGGAGGGTGTGCTACCGAAGGAGCATCTTGGTGCTCCGATAGGAGGGGACCGGTGCTATCCAAAGAGAAGGGCGATGCTTCCATGGAAGGTGCCAGTGCTTCCAAAGAGGACAGTGAGGACGGCGCAATGCTTCCGAAGAAGCACGTCAGTGCTCCCATGGGGTAGCGCCGGTGCTGCCGAAGGAGAGTGGCAATGCTACCATGAGAGGGCGCCCGTGCTACTAAGGGGTGTCGTGGTGCTCCCATGGGGAAGCGCCTGTGCTGCCCAGTGCTGCTCCTTGTATGATTTTTTTTTGCTATTATTGTTCTATGGATGTGCTCATTATGATGAATTCTTTTGCTATTGTCGTTCTATGGATTTGCTCCTTGGGATGAATTTTTTTTGCTATTATCGTTCTATGGATCTGCTCGTTTGGATGATTATTGTTTGCTATTATCGTTCTATGGATTTGCTCGTTGGGATGGATTTTTTTGCTATTATCGTTCTCTGGATTTGCTCATTGGGATGATTTTTTTTGCTATTATCGATTTTTGCTCGTGAGGATGAATTTTTTTGCTATTGTTGTTATATGGATTTGCTCGTTAAGACGATTTTTTTTTCTATTATCGTTTTATGGATTTTTGCATCTCAGGATGATTTTTCTGTAGATTTTGCAAGTGCAGGTGAGCCCTCCCATCGGGAGAGATGATGTGCCGCCATGGGCCGTCGTGAGCGTTTGTCAATTGGGTGGAGGAGCTCCAGCGGGGAGATGCGTGGTGGTGGGCAAGAGCCAACGCTACATGAAGAGCACGGCCGGCGCTGCTAGGCTGGTGCCATCGCTGCTGCTGCTTGTGCGAGGATGGGTGGTGCCTAGGGGAGGCATGTAATTGGGGATTTTTGTTTCCTCTTTCGGATGTGGGAGACGACATAGAGAAACAGTGCGGAAGAGAGCCATCGAGCGGTTTATCAGCCTCCGATCGAACGGCTCCGCATGCGGAGGATCACGGGATCTAATCCCCCGGGGGACGCTCAGCAGGATCCTATTGTATATGTTGCGTGGCACTTTGGTGGAATCGGCCGTCCAAGATGGGAAACGGCTCTTCCGTATCTTTATGTGGGCTCAACTGCTTATTTTTTTCTTCCCCTATTTATTATTCATCGACATACCCAGCAGCTAATTGGGCCATCTTCAATACCGTTATTTAAGTAGGTAATTATTATTAGTCTTGAATTTCATGGCAAGAACCATATACTACTCCCTACGTCCATGTTTACTTTGCGTTTTGAGCTAATTACGAGTACTATCTCCGTCCGGGTTTATAGATCCCTATATATTTTTAAACTTTTTTTAACGGTATGAGCATCTTCAATACCGTTATTGGCTATTTGTACCGGTATTGAAACGGCTCGATCTTATTTTTTAAACGGCTCTTATGTATGGTTCTTGCCATACATACTCCATCCATTCCATCCGTTCATTCGGGAGCAGGTGTAGACGGAGTAAATTAGAGTACACGGAGTAATCGAGTTTTGGTCCTTAAGTTTCTACCAGAACATAATATTAGAGTACGTGCAAGAAATTTTTAGTAATAAAAAAGTGGAAAAAAAAGTTTAAAACCTTAAGAGCTAAGCACAATTACTACCGAAACACAATATTAGAGTACATACAAAAAACTTTAACATCTATGAACACTAGTAGAAAAAGGGTCTTTAGCCCTGAGTGGGGACAGGCTCTGGTTCCGATTTTCCAACAGGAACTACAAAATAGGGACTAAATTCCCCGTCCTTTAGTCCCGATTGACCACAAACCGGTTCTAAATGCCCTCCACGTGGCCGCGGTCGATCGCGGGGGCTGGAGGACCTTTAGAGGACTCCACGTGGCTGCGTTGGAGCGCTGGGGCAGTTTTTTTCATTCAATTGTTTTTATTTTGTGTTTTCCTTTTCATTTTGTATTGTTTTACATTCAATTCTTTTTCATTTTGTGTTTTCCATTCAATTATTTTTCATTTCAAACAAGATTTCATATACATATTCTACACTACTACATATTGTAAACGTTGATGCATATATATAATATAATTTCTCTTACGAGCATACATATATATACAATTTGGTTCGCCATTTTCGAGGCCTGCCGGTGGCCCCATTTGGTTCGCCATCTTACGAGATACATATTTAACTACATATGGGAATTGGGTGGAATGGTATTGTCCGGCTTCAAGTATGACCCCCGTAAGCAAAAATCCCGCCAATTCCTTTTGAATTGCTCGTAGGCTGTCATTTGGTAGGAGTGATTGCTGGTAGAGTTGACGAGGGAGTGGTTGCTTCTTGATGATGATTAAGTCCTCGACAACGGTACCAGAAATTAATGCTGTTATGGATGGTGTGTTGGAAACCCCAAGAGGAGGGTGTGATGAGTGCAGCGGTAAGAATTCCCCTCAGTTAAGAACCAAGGTTATCAATCCAGTAGGAGAAAGAGGATCTTCGGAAGGTGGATGCCACTGATGGTGGTGATAGCGCCTCACCGGTGTCAGCAACAACGCAGAACCTGCACACAACACAACCAAAATACTTTGTCCCAACGGTACAGTGAGGTTGTCAATCTGACCGGTCTTGCTGAAAACACAGATTAGACGTATAGTGTAGAAAATAGTGTATGCTTGAGTAAGTAAACAAAACAGGAAATTGTAGTGGTTTGTTTAACAGTGTAGAAAAATGGACCGGGGTTCATAGGTTCATTAGTGGTGTCTCTCCATAAAAGATATCATGCTGGGTGAACAAATTACAGCTAGACAATTGACAAATAAAGGTTGCACCGTAGTGCACATTCATGACATGATGACTACTATGATATTTAGTGCGGGCATTACAACAATATATATGGACCGTAATCCAACTGCATCTATGACTAATAATCCACCCTCAGGTTATCATCCGAACCCCCTTAGGTATTATGTTGCAAGCAAAAGATAATCGCATTAAGCAATGTGTGTAATGTAAGCAATGATTGTACACGCGGGCACTCACACCGTTGTTTTCTCTCTAGTGGCAACAACACATCCTCCCCCGTCACGTTTCTGTCAATCGAGCACAGGCGAAAAGGAGGCATGAAGACAACTATCGAGCATAAATACTCCCCCTTGGAGTCACTAGCAACTACTTGGCCAAAGCAACCACTAGCAACGGAAAGCATGCAAGATCACAAATAGCATAAGCAATAAAGACTATAATCACCTTGGCATAAGTTCAATATTCATCGGATCCCAACAAACACAGCACATAGAGTTACATAAGAAAGATCTCGATCATGTTAGGCATCTCACAAGATCTAAACATTGAGGCATATGAGGAGAAGACAACCATCTAGCTACTACTATATATGGACCCGTAGTCCAAGGATGAAATACTCACACATCAGTCCGGAGGCAGGCATGGTGATGAAGAGGCCTCCGGTGATGATCTCCTCTCCGGCAGGGTGCCGGGAGACAGCTTCAGAACCCCCCTGATCTAGGGTTGACGACGACGGCGGCTGCGGAAATTTTTGGGGATTTTTGATCAGGTGCCTAGGGTTTTCCTTAGGAGGGGATTAACTATGCAAAAGGGCAAAGGCGGTGGAGCCCTGGGGTCCCCACACCACCCCCCGGCGCATCCAAGGGGGGAACGCCACCCCATGGTGTGGGCCTCCTGAGGCCCCTCTCCGTGTCTCTTCAGGACTCCGTGGAACCTTCGGGAATTATAAGACTTCCGGGCTTCGAATTTTCCAATTCCGGGAATATTTCCAGAACAACTTTTATGAAACTAAAAACAACAGAAAACATGGAACTGGCTCTAAGGCATCTTGTCAATAGGTTAGTCCAAAAAATCGATAAAAATGACATAAAGAAGGGAGAAAACATGTAGCAATTGGCATAATATCATCATGGAACATCATAAATTATAGATACGTTGGAGACGTATCAAGCATCCCCAAGCTTAGTTCCTACTCGTCCTCGAGTAGGTAAATGATAAACAAAATATTTTCTGGGGTGACATGCTACCACACAATCTTGATCATAATAATGTAAAAGCGTATGTAAGCTGAGATCATAGAAATTTTTAACACAAACATGATAAATAGAACTTTAATAATAAAGCATAGCAATCACTTTGCATCATGAGAAGTATCTCAAATAAAAGGTCATGAATAACAATGCAAAGAAAGATATACGTTTGTTTCAAGTATAGTGAAAGCATGGCAAAGTGATATTTCGCTAGTCCTTTAGAGTGAGGCAAAACATAAATGCCAGGACACCTTCAAAGTTCATGAGGAAGACTAAAAAAAATAATTTGAGAACAAGTAATAACACATCATGAATAAATTAATAATGTTTCTGGGACAAATGCACATAAAACTCAGAATGGCAAAAATGCTCTGTCAACTGTACATAAAGTTAGAAGATGGAGACTCAACATAAAGTAAAAGAAAGGCCCTTCGTAGAGGGAAGCATGGATCACTCATGTGCTAGAGCTTTTTATTTTATTAAACAGAGGTATTAAAAGTTTGACACTCCTCCCATCCATCTTTCACAAACCATGGATAACCGAATCCTTGGGTGCCTGCCATGGGCGGAGCCCAGTACACTCAACGCCAGGCACATGAATACGGGTCAGTTTGGTTTTTATGAGTACTTTTATACCGCAAAGCATACCGTGCATCTGGGTGGACTCCAACCTGTGCATCAGGGTACAGCCGTGGGCTTCAAGGCCCATTTTTCTAACGTCCAAGATGCGAGCCTGCCATGCAACCACGTACATCCCGCGAGGCCACGACCCAACTCCCGATTCCCGAGCGAACTACTGTTACACGTATACGTATTCTTGACTTCACATAGGCTCTATTCGAGAAAAGAGAGCAAAATCTTGGATCGAGCGAACAGACGGGGACGCCACGTGCAAGGAAAATAGAAGGGCCCTGGGCGTGGCGGCGGATGCAGGCGCAGTCGTGCAGGATCGCCGATCGCCGGATCACAGCCCGCTCAATTCCCCACCAATCGTTCTCAATACTCATGGTTAGTCTATCCGATGTTTTACCCTAGATCAGTAATTGTTTTTGAGAATCAAATCATCCGCTCAGCCCGCCTAGTAATTCCCTCAATTGTCCTTTGTTCTTGTACAAAAATTGCAACTATTGTTTATATAGGATATACATGTATTATCATTTTATTGTCAAGTTTTGAGGTTTCGTATGAAATATTTGTTTATCAGATACAGATATATAATGGACAGATTTGTTGTTAAAATAAAAGCAACTTCACAAGATGTTCCAAAAGATTTGAATTGGAATGATGAGATTTTTATGACCTAGGCAGGAGAAAATTGATAGAACAGAAGATAGCTTTTCAGACTTAGCAACAATCATTGAGCTTTCAAAAAAAATATGGTGTAGACAAGGAGGCTTTATTATGTATCGATTGTTTTATCGTTTGCTTAAACTAGTAATTGTTTTTCCTATTGCTACTGCTAAAGTAGAGAGGTGCTTTTCAGCCATGAAATTAGTGAAAACCTTTTTACACAATTGCCCCAATGATGACAGTTTGAGTGATGATGTTAGAAGGACAAACAAATACTATTATATAGTTGATTTATATGACGTGTCTTATTATTTCACATTATCTATGTTAGAAGTACAAACAAATACTATTATATAGTGGATTTTTTGTTAACTTTTTATGCCATAGTAAAGTAGTGCATCAGGGTCACTCGAGCGCCAGCTCCGCCCCTGGTGCCTGCCAACAATCACATACCATGGAGGAGTGTCTATATTTTGGGAGATGTATGCTAATGTCAATGAATGGTAAATAGAAAATACAGTACGTCACAAGCCGACTAGATTTCACAAGAGCGTCTCCCATATGAAGGACGCAATGGTATAGAAGGTCATCCCTCTTTCTCTTTTGTTTACACAATTATGTTTTGACTGATAAATCAGGGGCAAAAATAGTGAAGAGATTTTGTGTGTATTAATTTGGGGCTGGGCACCCCGCTGCCAGCTCTTCTATCAATTGGATAAGAGGATGAATCCACTAGTCCAGGGTGTGAAATTCAATCAAGAAGTGAGATAAAGATTCTCTATTTATGTCCTCATGAGTAAAAACAGGAACACAAAGCAGGAGTAATTTTGAAGGTTTTAAAGGTAACACATGAGCAATTTACTTGGAGTGGTAGTTAAATACCACATGTAGGTAGGTATGGTGGACACAATGGTAAAACTTGGTTTTAGGGAGTTGGATGCACGAGTAGAGCTCATACTCAGTACAGGTGGAGGCTAGCAAAAGACTGGCAGCGACAAATCAAGAGAGCATAAGAGCCATAATCATGCATAGCGACATAAACATCATTAATCAAAGCATAAGTATCACAAGTTGAAAAACTAAATGATCATAGAGTCTATTAGTGACTTATTCATAGTCATAAACATGGTGTGAGCATGTGCCAAGTAAACCAAATAAAACATTCGAAAGAGAATACCATAATTTTATGCTTCAGTATGACAAGAACAACTCATGAATCTTTCAATGGCACATTAAAAACTCTCATCTGTTTGAGGCTAATCATGCTACTCAATAACCACAAGGCTTTAAAACTAAAATAATATCTAGCATGATATGAAAACGTTCTAGCCATAGTCTATACAAGCTTCTACTTGCACCATTAAAAATTCTACTTCAAGCAGCAGTTTCTTTTCCCAACAAGCACCATACAAGATATGTTTTACCAAAGATAATCTTCATGAGACAGCAATAAAACATGAGAGAACTCACATAACACTACTAAAACTAACAGCTCTTAGATAAGAGATGCATGCAAAACAGGAGCTAAATAAATGCAGTAGCCATAGAAAGATTAAGAATGCAAAGTATTCCCGTGAAAAAGTGGATCGTGTCACTATCCAATAAAAGAATGATGGGGTCCAACCAAGCTTACTTCAAAAATAAAATTAAACTAAAATCAAAGATAAAAGACGCTCCAAGTAAAGCACATAAGATATGACCGAATAAAAATATAGTTTCACTAGAAGTGACCTGATAATTTATCGATGAAGAAGGGGATGCCTTGGGCATCCCCAAGCTTAGACGCTTGAGTCTTCTTGGAATTTTCTGGGATGTACCACTGGGGCATACCCAAGCTTAGGCTTTTCACTCTTCTTGATCACATCATACCATCCTCTTCTCTTGACCCTTGAAAACTTCCTTCACACCAAACTTCTCACAATCTTCATTAGCAACGTTAGTGCAATCAAAATAATAAATTCACATGGTTCAGTTTCAACACAAGCCTAACACTCATAAACACATTAGCTACTGTCACAAATTCTTTTAAAACTCTTTTTCTCAAAAGAACACAAAAAGAAAGAGATTAAGATGCAAATGCAATTATTGGCAGAAATCTGTCAAAACAGGACAGCTGGTAAAGATGATTTTTTGCGAAAATCTTGTGTTGCTCAAATCAAAAAGTGTTAAACTAAGAAAAGTTGCGTATATAGCCCAGGAGTACGCACAAAAAAACTCAGGTCATTTTAATTTTTCTGTGATTTTATTCGAATTTAACAGTGGACAGCAGAAATCTGTTTACTGCGCAGATATCCGAAATATAGTCTCAACTTTCCACTAGAGGCTTTACTTGGCTCAACAAAAACACAAAATAAAAGATACAGAGGGGTTGCTAAGGAAATAGACAATACCCGAGTGCAAAGAACACCAAAGAAAACGAAAGAAAACAGGTTGAAAACATCAAAATAAAATAGGTTGTCTTCCAGTAGCGTTTTTCTTTAACGCCTTTCAGCTAGGCATAAAAGGGCAACTCAAGTAGATGCTCACATAAGGAATATGAATTATGCAAAAGAGAGCATCAAGAAGAAAGTATAAATTTTTTTTAATTCTAACTCACTTCCTATGCATAGTAATCTTGTAAGGAAACACATTAAAGAAGCTCAAACTAGAAATCATGGGAAGGTAGAACAAGAGCAAATTCAAAACTTTCAACAAAAAGAGAGGTGTTTGAGTAACATGAAAATTCCAACAACCATATTTTCCTCTCTCATAATAATTTTCAGTAGCATCATGAACAAACTCAACAACATAATTATCACATAAAGCATGTTTGTCATGGTCTAAAAGCACACAATTCATATCAAGCTCAAAAATAGTGGGATCAAAATTTGAAATCAGCTCCTCTTTCTTCCCACTTTTAGCAATAGAAAAACAAGATGATTGATCACTCTTAAAAGGTATAGGACACATTATAGAAATCCTATTTTCAGTAGCATTATAATTTATAACATCAAGTAACATAGGACTATCATCAAAATCATTATCATAAGATTTATCCAAGTAGCATTGATTATCACACATAATAGTAGCAATATCATTCTCACAAGTTTCATTCATAGTAGTACCAAGGTAACAATTATAGCAAGTATCAATTTCATCAAATAATGTATGAGTTAAAGAGTTACTATCATTGGGAGGTAGAAATGGGTAGCTCCATTCTTCCTCCTCTTGATCATCACTCTCCTCCTCTTTTTCATCCAATGAGCTTTCAGATTCAGCAATTTCTTCTTCCATAGGCTCCTGCAAGGCATCAGTTACTTCCTTAGGTTGAGAGAATTTATTAAGATATTCCATTATTTAGTAATTACAATCCTTATAATTATCAAAGCAATATTCAAGTATAGCATAAATCTCGTATTAATAAGGTGCATCATCAATACTTTCAAGTAAATAGGCAATTTCGAATGCACCCTTCCAAGCAATAAATTCTTAAATTTGTTCGACATCATATAATACATAATTTCCATTAACATAAGAAGGTATGGTAACATCATCATTATACTCACATTGAAAAGGGATGTGTTTATACCTTCTACAGCAGCAAGATTTATGAAAGCAATAAGTAACATTATAAATAGAGCACACGTTTTTAGCATAGTCATGCAATTTATTACTTTGCTCCCATAAGTGTATCCCCCGAGTAGGGTAAAGGCAAGTGGTAAAGGCGACTTACAGAAGAGAGATTTGGTCGAGTAGCCGACTACCCGGTACTTGCTACCCGGTCGACTGCTACTCGGTCTCACCTCAAGATGACCGGAAGGAGATATCAGTCAAGTTCCATCCATTCGAGTAGAAGAGTTGGCCCGAGTAAAATTGGCGGGAACCTACTCGGGCCAGAAAGTCAAAGGAGCCGTTCTGACACAGGATCCCGCGTATCCTGGGTCCGTACTTGGCAGTATTCGAACTACTGTTCATTTGGGACCGGCCTGCCTGACAGTGATAGCATGGAAGCAGGCCGTGGCAGGATAAGGGGGGCCTACTCTGTGTTTGGCACAGTGATACCAGTCTGTCCCCTTGTTTTGCCCAACGACTTTCCAGATGCAGCCAAGATTAGGAACCAAAGCTGTCAGCGGGAACCCGGAAGAAGGACGATGTGCACACTATGTCGACACTTGTCCATGTTTGGACGTATCCGGCTGGGCACCGTGTATATAAGGTGCCCCGCCGCCTCCTGGGTGAGGCATGGCATAAGAGATCGCATACTAGAACAGAGGAAACCCTAGATTCTTGACCTAGTTCATCAGAAAGAGAGAAGAGTGGCTACTCGGTAGCAAGAACATTGTACTGTGGCTACTCGGTGAGACACCAGAATACATAGAGAAAGGCAGGAGTAGGGGTTTTACCTCCTCACGAGGGCCCTGAACCTGGGTAGATCGTGTTGTTTGCAGTGTTTACTTCGTATCTCACGCGGCTACTCGTCGCGTGATCCCTCCCCGAGCACCTCCAGCGTCCTTCGTCCCCACATCTTTAGCCATCCCATGGCATCTGCCGTGACACCACCACGACAGTTGGCGCCCACCGTGGGGCAACCAGCGGCGCTGGTTGGAGTTTCTGTTCGGACGGGATCTTCTTCAGCGGAGCGCGTGGTCTGTGGCCTTGTCCACAGATTCGGCTCCTTCGACTTCGTCACCGACAACGCCGGCGATTTCGGCGGCAGGGCCATGCCGGAGGGCGGCTCGGTGATCTCCTTCGGCTCTCACCTCGTCTACGTCACCACCGTCGCCAACCGCGCGTATCCCGAGCTGGTGCATGACGCGGAGGATCCTCCCGCGGTGATCGCTGCTCGCGGAAGGCCCGCGTGCCGCTCTGCGAACTGCGTTGAGGTGATGGTGACGGGCTTGGCGGCAAACACTGGCGCAGCCGCTACTGGCGCTGCGGCCGTCGTCGAGGAGACTGATGCACCGGCTGCTGGTGGCAGGGTTCACCGGCCCTACGAGAAGGAGAGCAACTTGCCGCCTTCCACGTCTACGGTCATTCCCGCGTCGGCTACGCGACCTGGCATGCCTACTCCCACCGACATCGAGCTCCTGGCCATGAGGGAGCAGCTCGAGCGGCAACGCCTGGAGCTGCTTGCTGAGCAGGCGGAGTTGGATAAGGTGAGGTTGGAGTTGAGTCTAGATCAGCTTGAGTACAACAAGGCTCACGGCTTCACGCCAGTTGCTAGGAGACCTAGCAGAGTAGGTGCCACTCGGCGCAACCTTGGCGCCGAGATGACTACGGTTGTAGAGGCTCCTGCTCAGTCCGCCACCGCAAACACCTCCACCAGGCCCAGATATAGCACGCCCGCCAAGACACTTAGAGCTGCAGAGGCTGTAGCTGCCGAGTTGCCTCGTCTAGATGGCGATGCGCGTCTTAGGCAGCAAGAAAGACTCAACGAGTTGGTGTTGGAAGCTGCTAGGCAGAATGAGGAGTTCCGGAAGGCCAACCCGGGTGCTGGGGCGTCGCAGGTGGTTCACTCGCACGCGGCTAGATCTAACGATCAAGCCTCGTCTCCGCACCCCAGCCGCGAGAAGAGCCGCAGCGGGCGTTCGGGCAGAGACAGGCAAATGCAGGTGTATGACCCGGCTGCTGCCGCGAGACAGCCTGCTGTGCCGCAGCAGCCCGGGCAGGAACACAACGCTGCAAGAGCAGGCTCTCAAGCCCATCAAGCTCAAAGCCGTGCCCGAGATGCTGCACGTCCAGGTCCTTCTCGGCAACCCGCAGCTCAGCCTACTCGGCAGAGGCAGCAGCCGCGCGCAGTGGCACCAGTCGCCAACCCGGTGGAGCAGCCCGCAGCTGCACAGGTGGACAGGTATGATGATGGCTACTCGGCTATGGAGATGGCTGGCTATGATGTCCATGATCGTGTTGGCGAGCGCATGCTGGCGCCTGGAGATGCGAGGCATCAGTTGGACCGGATCAACTTGTCGGCGCGGCTGGAGAGCACGGGTCCTCCCGGCCCCGAGTGCTTTGGCCCGCGCATCATGAACGAGCCGTCCGTGAAGAACTTCCAGCTTGCTAGAGGCACCAAGAGCTACAATGGCAGCACCAAGCCCAAAGATTGGCTCAATGACTATGTCACCGCGGTCCATATCGCGAATGGCAACAGAAGATGGGCTGTGCGCTATGTTCCGCAGATGCTAGAGGGTCCAGCTCGCACTTGGCTCAACAACTTGCCCAAGAACAACATTAACTGCTGGCTGGACTTCTCGGATGCCTTCATCAGCAACTTCACGAGCACATACAAGAGGCCGAATAGGCCACAGCAGCTATCCGCTTGCAGGCAGCGAGAAGACGAGACAGACCGCGAGTATCTTACTCGGTGGAGTACATTGAGGAACACCTGTGAGGGTGTGAATGAAGCACAGGCCATTACTTGGTTTGCGCAGGGATGCAGACATGGCAGTATGTTGTGGCAGAGATTGCAGAGGGAGATGCCGAACACTCTGGCGGAGACCATCAAGATTGCGGATCAGTACGCACTCGGTGATCCCACTCAGCCACTGATGGACTCCTCTGAGCCGAGAAGAAACTTCAGCAACAACAAGCGCAACGAGTTCCGCAACAAGCGCCGAGTAGATACTCGGTACGATCCTGAAGAGGTGAATGCAGTGACTGTTGGAGCTGGTGGTAGCCAGAGGCAGAAACCTGTTGGAGCCTACGGGCAGAACCAGAACCAGGGCCAAGGCAACAAGAAGCCATTTCGCACCTCTCAGTCGGGTAGCGGGAACTCCGAGCAGCCGAAGAAGTTTGTCTTTGACGACATGAAGGATGGCCCATGCAGCTTTCACACTCACCACCCCTCGAGGCCTGCTAACCACACTACTCGGCAGTGCGAATGGCGGGAGGCGATCAAGAGTGATGGCTTGCCTCCTCCTCTTCCTCTGCCAGCAGCCAACGCCAATGTGCAGCCTACTCGCGCACCCGCAGCTCGGCCGCCAGTGTACCCGAGAAGAGAGAATGTGAACCAGGTGGCTTTAGGAGCCAACCAGAACTTCAACAATGAGAGATACCGCAACAACAACAACAACTACAACCGCAACAACAACAACAACAACAGAGGCAACAACAACAACTACCAGGACAACAACAACAACGGCAACAATGGGGGCGGAGGCTCCAATCAGTACCAAGAGCACCACGAGAGTTACATGATCTTCACTTCTGAGCCAGTCGACAAGCAATCACAGCACATGCGGGCCATGGAGGTCAATGCAGTGATTCCTGCTGTCCCTCACTACATGTATTGGTGTGACCAGGAGATCAGGTGGACCCGAGCAGATCATCCCAAGGTGATGCCCAATCCGGGTAGCTATGCCTTGGTGCTGGATCCCACCTTCCTGGGTCCCGAGAAGAATGTGAGGTTCAGCAAGGTGCTAATCGACAACGGCAGCAGCATCAACATTGTGTACAAGGACACACTCGAGAAGCTTGGCCTGGCCGAGAACATGATGCTGCCTAGCAAGACCACCTTCCATGGCATTGTGCCCGGGATCTCGTGCAACCCGATTGGCCGAGTGTGGATCGATGTGCTATTCGGCACCAGGGATAACTGCCGCACAGAGCGCCTGCAGTTCGAGGTGGTTGATCATCAGAGTCCTTACCATGCTCTACTCGGCAGGCCTGCTCTGAGCAAGTTCATGGCCTCTACCCATGTTGCATATCTGAAGATGAAGATCCCTGGTCCCAATGGCATCATTACCATCTCTGGAGATTACAAGAAGTCCATGGAGTGTGCCTCTGCTAGCTCCCAGTTGGCGGAGTCAATGGTGATTGCTGCCGAGAAGAAGAAGATGTATGAGGTGGTAGCTATGGCTCAGTCCGCGCAAGCTGGTGCACAGGGTGTGCCGAGTACCCAGCACGGCACTGCTTTTCAGGCTGCCAAGGAGACAAAGAAGGTCCAGGTCGACCCCGAGTTCCCCGACCGCGTAGCCATCATTGGCTCTGGGTTGGCGGAGAAATAGGAAAGCGAGCTCATCCACTTCCTCCGTGAGAATCGGGATGTTTTCGCCTGGTCCAATGAAGATCTACCAGGAGTCCCGAGGGAGTTGGTTGAGCACTCTTTACATGTGCGCCCTGACGCCAAACCAGTGAAGCAGGCTATGCGCCGCTTCGGAGATGAGAGAAGGAAGGCCATTGGTGACCAGATCACCAAGTTACTGATAAGCAATTTCATCATGGAGGTGCTCCATCCGGATTGGCTGGCCAACCCGGTCATGGTCGAGAAGAAGAAGGAGGATCCCAAGGCTGCTACCGCATGGCGTATGTGTGTCGACTACACCGATTTGAACAAGGCATGCCCCAAGGATCCTTTCCCGCTACCTCGCATCGATCAGGTGATCGATTCCACTGCTGGTTGTGAACTATTGTCTTTCATAGATGCCTACTCTGGTTTCCACCAGATTGCACTCAATCCCGCTGATCAAATAAAGACTGCTTTCATTACCCCGTACGGGGCTTATTACTATCGTGTCATGTGTTTTGGCTTGAGGAATGCGGGTGCAACCTATCAGAGATGCATGCAGAAATGCTTGCACGACCAGCTCGGCAAGAATGTGCAGGTGTACGTAGATGACATTGTCATCAAAACGAATAAAACACATACTCTGCTTGCCGACCTGGAGGAAACCTTTGCTAACCTACGCAAGTACAAAATGAAACTGAATCCGAGTAAGTGCACCTTTGGTGTACCGGCTGGAAAGCTACTCGGTTTTCTGGTTTCTAGTCGGGGCATTGAAGCCAATCCTTCCAAGATAAAAGCTATTGAGAGCATGTCTTTACCGAGATCACTGAAAGATGTACAGAAGTTCACATGTTGCTTGGCATCTCTGAGCCGTTTTCTGGGCCGAATGGGCGAGAAGGCCCTGCCTTTATATCAGCTGATGAAGAAAAGTGACAAGTTTGTCTGGACTCCGCAAGCGGATGTGGCATTCAATGAGCTGAAAGCAATGCTGGCTAGTGCTCCCATCTTGGCTAGTCCGCTACCCAAGGAGCCAATGCTGCTGTACATTGCTGCGACTAACCGAGTAGTCAGCGTGGTGATTGTGGTGGAACGAGAAGAAGAAGGCAAGAGCGTGCAGCGCCCAGTATACTATCTCAGTGAAGTACTGTCCAGTTCCAAGCAAAACTACCCGCACTACCAGAAGATGACCTACGGCGTGTACCTGGGCGCCAGGAAGCTAAAGCATTATTTCTAGGAGCACCCCATCACTGTCGTGAGCTCTGCTCCCATCTCGGACATCATGGGTAACAAGGAGGCGAGTGGCAGAGTAGCCAAGTGGGCAATCGAGCTGGCCGCGTATGCACCCGCGTACACGAGAAGAGAAGCCATCAAGTCTCAGATTCTGGCGGAATTCCTGGTGGACTGGGCCGAGGTGCAGTATGAACCTCCTGCTCCAGTTTCTAACTACTGGAAGATGCACTTTGATGGCTCAAAGGTGAAGGAAGGCCTTGGTGCTGGCGTGGTGCTGACATCACCCAAGCGAGATCAGCTCAAGTATGTGTTGCAGATTCACTTCAAGGCATCCAACAATGTTGCAGAGTACGAGGCAGTAGTGCATGGCTTGCGAGTAGCCAAGGAGGTTGGAGTGCAGCGCATCATATGCTATGGAGATTCAGATCTGGTGGTGCAGCAAGTCTCGGGTACATGGGATGCTCTAGATGCCAACATGGCGTCATATCGCTTCCCGGTGCAGTCTATGACTGGGTTTTTCGAAGGTTGTGAGTTCCAGCACATTCACCGAGCAGAGAACGAAGCAGCATATGAGTTATCCAAGTTGGGATCTTCTCGGCAATCCATCCCGGCGGGAATCGCCTTGGAGCATTTGAGGAAGCCATCCATCAAGCCTTCTCCCAACTCGGATTCCATATTTGTTCCTTCTCTGCCAAGTGAGGAAACTGATCCCATGGAGATTGACTGGGAGAGTGCTACAGGAAACCCGGGGACTGCCGTCCTCTACTCGGGGACTGCCACTCCCTACTCGGGGACTGCCACTCCTTACTCGGGGACTGCCACTCCTTACCCGGGGACTGCCACTCCTTACTCGGGGACTGTTGTCCTTAACCCGGGGACTGTCGCATTCATTGAGGAAGTCCTTGCTAATCGGTCTGGGCTTCAGAGAAGCGCTCCTACTCCCCCTGAGCAACCACAAGAGCCTGTCCCAATGGAACTGGACGAACCAGTGTTTCCCACGCGGGAGACACCGAGTTGGGCTGTGCCCATATTATCCTTTCTAAGGGACGGTACCTTGCCAGAAGATGAAGTTACTGCAAGGCAAATTCAGAGAAGATCCAAAGGCTACACTATAGTCCGAGATGTGCTACACAAGAGAAGTGCCACTGGCGTGCTGCAACGTTGTGTGGATCCACCAGAAGGAGAGGAGATCCTGACAGAGATACACCAAGGAGAATGCGGGCACCATGCCTCTTCTCGGGCACTAGTGCAGAAAGCTTTTCGGCATGGCTTCTATTGGCTCACAGCACTGCAGCAAGCTGAGGACATCGTGAGAAAGTGCACTGGCTGCCAGATGTTCGCAAGTAAGATTCACATGCCTGCCTCCGAGTTGAAAACAATTCCTATCACCTGGCCATTTGCTGTTTGGTGTTTGGACATGGTTGGGCCCTTCCAGCCGGCTAGGGGCAACATGACTCACATCTTGGTCATGGTGGACAAGTTCACCAAGTGGATTGAAGTGAAACCTATTCGGAGGTGTGATGGGGCCACGGCTGTGAAATTCGTGAAGGATGTGATCCTGAGATATGGCTACCCGCACAGTATCATCACCGACAACGACACAAACTTTGCTGAGGGAGCAATGGTGCGGTTCTGCAGAGATAAGCATATCCGACTGGACGTTGCGTCAGTCACGCATCCCGCTTCCAATGGGCAAGTTGAAAGAGCAAATGGCATGGTACTGGCAGGCATAAAGCCAAGGCTGATGGAGCCGCTGCTGAAAACACCTGGGTGTTGGTTAGACGAGTTGCCAGCGGTGTTGTGGAGTCTAAGGACTACCCCTAACCGGTCAACCGGCTACACGCCATTCTTCTTGGTATACGGGGCTGAGGCCGTGTTGCCAATAGACTTAGAGCATGACTCCCCCCGAGTAACCCTCTACACTGAGGTGGAGGCGAGAGAAGCTCGAGAAGACGACGTTGACCTGCTTGAAGAAGCAAGAGAGCTGACTCTGTCACGTTCGGCTATCTACCAGCAAAACCTGCGGCGTTATCATAGCCGAAAGGTGAACCCAAGGGTTTTCCGAGAAGGAGACATGGTCCTTAGGCTTGTGCAGCGCACAGCCGGGATGCACAAGTTGTCTCCTCCATGGGAAGGGCCTTTCATTGTGAGCAAAGCGCTGCACAACGATGCTTACTATCGTGTAGATGTGCGCCCACCACAGGCGAACAGGGCTGATAAATCCGGAGAGGAAACCAAGCGCCCTTGGAATGTAGCTCTACTTCGTCGTTTTCATTCGTGAGCAAAGATGTGTATGTACCCTCTTATCCGAGTTGAAATTCTACTCTGCAATCTGAAATTGATCTCGGGGACTGCCCTCGTCCAAAATTGCTCTAAGTGTTTTTACTCGGCTTTACTCTTTTTGCCTATTCGGTTGCTCTACTTCAAAATTCAAAGGTACATTGAGTATTGTGTTTAAACCTACATGCCAACTCTTCGACTTTGCTGCTGTCCGAAACCCGGCTTCACGGCAAGCAAGAGAACAAGCAAAAGGTCCATGAGCACAAGAAAAATTACTAAGGAAAGAAGAGTGCAGGAACCGAGTAGGGTGTTTTTATTACTGTTCTGTGAATTGTCTTTTCGGCTAAGTGGTGGGCTGCGTTACTATGATTGTTTCTAAGCGGCTAAGTATTTGCAGCTCTACTCTTTGATTCTTGTGACTCGAATACCCAAAAAGCAACAAGTTGCGGGTAGAGCAGAGATGAAAAGATAGGGTGAATAAGAAACACAACTCGGGGACTCGCATGGAAACGCAACCCGGCATTGAGCCAGGGCTGCTCAAAATGATTAAATTGAAGATAACAAGTGGAAATAAAATTGAGTAGCAAAAGAAAACGTAAATGAGTCTGATACATCTGCACCCGGCATCCCGGGGATCTGATAAGTGTTTGAGTAAGAAATTTGCAGGATGAAATCAAATTCAGGTTGATGGGGCATTCTCGGTGCTCGCCTGGGTTGCTTCGCCTTCCTCAGTGGCCTTGGTGGCGTCCGCCTCTGCGCTAGCATCAGCAGTCTTCGCTTGCTCGGCGTCAGGCTCGGTGGCGAGCTGCTCAGAGGTAGCAGTGGCCACCGAGATGGGCGCTGTCGCGGAAGCAGAGCCGGTCTCGGGGGCGTGGGTGCGCACCGTGTCGTCGAGTGCGGCTCCTGATGAGGTGCCGAACTCGAGGGCAGCGGTGTCGATCTCCTCGACCTCTTCATCGCTACTCGCGATGACTGCAGCCTTCCCCTTGCCCTGGGGAGAATCGAAGAAGCCCGATTCCAGCTCGGAGTCTGTCTCTTCATCTGCGTCCTCGTCCTCCTCCACCTCGGTGTCGGGTTCAGTGGGGCCGTCGATGAAGGTGGCCGTGTCCGCGTACTCCGCAACCTCATGCGCAATTAGCTTGCGCGTGGTCACACAGCTGGGGTCCGTCTCCCACCTGGAATTGTCGCGCTTTCCGCGGATGATCTCCATGTTGAGGTTCTCGTACCAGGAGGCGACGCAGAGTAGCATCAAGTCAGCGCCTGCCCGAGCTCCAGAGGCGCGCCACTTCTTCAATTCGGCCTTCACATTGCGCAGCTTCAGAGCAAGGCCATCGATGGTTGTCGGCGCGGAATCTTCAGGCCAGAACAGCTTGTGGAGCTCGAAGCCGACGCGCACCAAGTCGGTGCCCACGCCGGCTAGGCGTTCGAAGTGCCCTCGCATCACCAGCAGGCTGTCCTCGATCTCGGCTCTGGTGTCCGCGGCATCGCCCTTCTCAAGGCGAGCTGCTCGGGCCTTGGCCAAAGCAGGCGCGCAAGCGGACACGAGATCAGGGAAGATCTCTGCGCAAAAGCAAGGGAGAAATTTAGTCACAGGATCCGAGAAGAGGCAGAACCGAGAAGAAAAGATGCAGAAAGGAGGAAACTTACTGTGAAGCTCGTGGCGTAGCTGCTGCAGCTGGATTTTCCATTCCTCCTCATTGGACACGTGCTTCTCCTCGAGCAAGCGGAGCCCATCCAGCTGAGAAAAGAGCCCAGCATTGGATTTCGTCAGCACTTCACATTCTTGCTCAAGGGCCTTTATCTTAGCATTGAAGGTTGTCTCAGCCTTGGCCTTCTCGGCGATCACTCTGTCCCTCTCCTCACCAAGCGTGACAGCATCCTGGAGTGCCTTCTGCAGCTGGAGTTGTAGTTTCTCCATCTCTGTAGCGTGCTCGCTCTGCAGAGCGGCAGATTGGCTTGCCAGTTGCACCTGCACCTCAGCAGGTTTGAGACAGTCCTGATGCTCGACAACAAACTTCTTATGATCTTCTGAAAAGAGCAAAGCACGGTTAGCAGAGAAGCAAAGGAAACAGACACAAGGGCAAACCGAGTAGACGGAGGTTTACCTTCAAGCTTCTTGATGGTGGTATCGGCATTCGCAACAAAGGTGCGACAGTTCTCGTGCTCGTCAGCCAGGGCCTTCAGTTTCCCTGCAGAGTAGAAAAGGTTAGCGCAAGAAAGCAGAAGCGGGCGTAAACAAAAAACGCAAGAACCGCGCGACTAGAAGCGTACCTTCCACCTCAGACAGCTTCAGAGTGCTATCCTTTGCATTCTTATCGGCTGCCTCCGCAGCTGCTTTCTCTTTTTCCAGTGCAGCAATTCGCCTCCTGGCGATAGCATGATTCCAGAGAAGCTGGCGATGCAGGCTGGTCCGCTTCAAAACGCTATCCTGAGAAGCGGAAAGAAAACAAGTTAGACAGAGAAGTGAAGATTCAACCCGAGAAGGCGGCTACTCGGGAGAGCATCCGCCTACTCGGCCAGAATCTCGGGGACTGGGTGATGGTAAAGGAAAATAAAAAGGGATAGGGGAGAAGAAAAATGCTACTCGGAGAGGACAAGTTAAGACTTACCGCGTAAGACTGCTCGAGATCTTCTGCATTCTTGCGGTGCACGAACATCTTGGCAGCAAGAGTAGCGGTGCTGGAGGAGACGGTCATGGGTTTGTAGCCCAAGTCCACCTTGTTCCAATCGACCCGCATATGATTGATGTCGCCCAGGCCAAGGCCATGCCATTTGTCTGTGCCGAGAAGCTTGCTGTCCCACTTGGCATCGATGAAACCAACCAAGTCGAGTACCTGCTCGAGGCTCTGGGATGATATCGCCTGGTCTTGAGCTCCCCGAGAAGCAATGGATCTGTCCTGGTTTGGGGCCGAGGGCCCGGAGTCCACCGCCACGGCTTTCCTCCCTCTTGTGAGAGCAAGCTTCCGGTCCTCGACGGAAAGGCCAATCTGGCGCTGTTGGCTGACCTTCACCATATAATCCAGGTAGAGGGGCTGATCAGCTATGTTAGCGGCGGCAGGAACCGCACTGGGATTGCGGATAACCAACTGCTTGGACTGGCCAGCTGATGTCGGCGGCGGCTTGTCGGCAGCCTTCTTCTTTGCTATCTATTTCTGAGCAAGTGGCTTCTCGGAGGTTGGCTTCTCGATCTTCTGTGTCTCGGTTTCCTTCTTCTCGGCTGCCCTCTTCTCGACTGCTTCCTTCAGAGCATCTAGGGCTTGTTTCCTGGTTACTCGCCCGGCAGGAGGGCTGGCTGCGTCCTTGGTCTGCGGCACCGACGAAATGGCGGTGCAGTGCCTTGATCAACGGGTGGCGCCACGGATCCGTCACCTTGTGCAGCATCTGGTTGGGCGCTACTCGGTGCAGCGCCTGGTTGCGCGCTGCTCAGGGGATACTCCTCTGTCATGACTGTATCTTCTACCCGCTGCTCGGCAGTGGGATCCGCTTGTCCGGCAGCGCCTGTGGCTGGCTGCTCAGGTTCAGCTTCTTGCCGCTCGACGGCGGCGTCATCATCACGCATCTCCTGGTCTTCCTCTTGGTGCTCCTCGGCGGCGCTAGCCGGAGGAGAAGGGGGCTTGTCCTGGGGAGCGGCGTCCTGCGCATCTGGATCGGCGCGGGACTGCTGCTCAGGCCCCGTTTGCGTGTGGGTGGCGTCGGCCTCGTCGCCCTCAAGGTCGACAACCTTGTCGACGTTAATGGCAGCTTGTTTCTTGGCCTGGTCAGGCGCGAAAGCAGCGTTCGCATCCAAGGGAGCTCTGGTGAGAAAGGAAAAATCAGAAATTAGAAGGAAGCAGAGGAAGGATAAGAGAAACAGCAGAGTACGAAATTGGGAGTTAACCGAGAAGGAACTTACGCTTTGGTGGAGGGGATTGTTCGCTTTTTCTCTTCACGACCGCCTTGGTCGCCTTCTTCTTCTCGGCTGCTTTTCTCTTCTTGGCGGGAGGCTCTTGGGCGTCACTTCCTGTCCGCTTACGGGTGACAGGAGCAGCGACGGACAGAGGTCTGGCGTCAAGAACCTTGTCGACCTCGTTCTCGTCTTCATCCTCACCCTCGTCCTCAGCATTTGCAGCATCTGTGAATTAGGGAGGAAGGAAAACACTTCAGAAACAGCAGGCAAAGGGCCTGTGCTTTTTGCAGAGGGAGAGCGCGATTTCAGTTACCTTCGAACTCGTCATCAGACCAGTCGCGAAGAGATGGTTCGGCAGGCTGCTTCTCGGTCGTAGGAGAGTGAGGAAGGTTGATCTGGTCTGCAGTCTCAAAGGAGGCCTTGTCGTCCTCCTCTCGGTCAGCAAACCAGTTGCCTTCAAAGCGCTCACAACTCTCCATAAGCTGGCGATTGAGGACCTGAAGAGCGGAAAAGTGTCACAAGATAGCCGAGTAGCAGAAAGGTATCCTACCCGGATAGGCGTGCAAACGCAAAGCACACTAAGCCTAAGCAATTTTACCGAATGTCCTACTCGGATAGGCGTGCAAACACAAAGCACACTAAGCCTAAGCAGTTTCACTAAATATCCTACTCGGAAAGGCGTGCAGGCACAAAGCACACTAAGCTAAGCACACTAAGCCTAAGCAGTTTCACTAAATATCCTACTCGGAAAGGCGTGCAGGCACAAAGCACACTAAGCCTATGCAATTCTACTGAGTACTCTACTCGGTACAGAATGCAATTGCTAGTCGCAACCATGAGAGGAGATTTTCTAGTCGGATGGCAAATACTGAAGGCAGAATAAAAGAGAACGTACCCGGGGAATCGGTTTCGTGCGGCTGAATGGGATGAACCCATACTGCCAATGGTCACCAAGGCTTGTCGTCAGGATGGCCCGGGCGTGCACAGGAACATCCGCGTTGTCGAGCTCGATGGTGGTCGTTCTGGTGCAGTCGCGGGGGCCTCCCATGTAGCAGATCAGATGGCTGCGCTCCTGCAGAGGCAGCACGCGATTCTTGATCCAGCAAGCCACAGGATCATCGCTCTTGAGGCCCTCGTCGATTAGTACGCCGAGCCGCGCTTCAATCTCCTTCGAGTTGAGATCGTTGGAGGGCTTCGCCTTCCAATTCTTCCCGGTGGGAGCACGGTTGCTCCAAGCGGGAAGATTGATTCGGTCAGTTACCTTTCCTCCTTCGGTGGCGGGGATGTTCTTGACATAGAGGAACGTCTTCTGCCACATTCGGACGGATTCCAACCCCTTGATACGGGGGTGGTTGGTTCCCGACCGCTGCACCATCATGGCGCAGCCGGTGTCAGTTGCGCGTGGCACGCTCGCGCCTTCCTTCTTCCCGGTGGTCTGCTGGCAGAGATGGAAGTACTTCAGCCAGGTATCCGTCGTGGGATGGATACCAAGGAAGGCCTCGCACACCACGGTGTGGTAGGCGAGAAATACGACGGCGTTTGGTGGCAACTGGTGCATTTGGAGACCGAAGTGGTCGAGGAAGCGGCGGAGGAAGTCGGAGGCCGGCAGGCCAAATCCGCGCTCGAAGTGCGACAAGAACAAGACGTGCTCGCCCTCCTGCGGGGTTGGCACGATCTCGCACTCAGACGGCCGGCACTGAACACCGGGAGGACCCCTCCGGGTGTTCACGAGCCAGGCGCAGTCCTCGGCGGTGACGTGCGAACCAGCCCAGCCGGCGCGAGCAGCCATGGCAAGGGGTGAGCGGATGGCGGAAAATTAGAGAGTTTGGATGCAGGAAACAAGTCCGCGGCGGCGCGAAAGGTTGCGCGGCGGCGGAGAGCTCGGTGGCGGAGAAGAACAGAGAGGCGAAAGAGGAAAAGTGCGAAGGGAGGAGAAGAGGAAGTTACCGGCGGAGGTATTTATATCCTCTCCGCGGTTTACCGTTACCATCGGGGAAGTGGGATCGATCGTGGCGTGTGGTGGGGTCTGTGGCCGGCTGGAAACGCACACACGCGCGAGGCGCGCGTGTAACGGCCGCAGCAGATCCCACTACCAGATCGTGGCCAATTACTGCGCGTGATGGGACATAACGAGCCAGTGGGCCCGCCCCGTGAAAACTGGGCGCGTGGCACGTCGTGTCGTGGCAGCGAAACGACGGGGTCATGGATGCTTGGCACGTGTCCAGTTGCGACACGGAAGGTTGGATTATGCTTTGCGCTGCAGAGACGCTAGAGGAGAAAATCTCTAAGTCTTTTTACTCGGTTACAGAGTAGAAAGCAGGTGCTATTCGGAAGACAGGAAACTCAAGGTACTTTCTAGAGTGCAACTCGGAGGTCCTTTACTCGGAATCTTGAGGTTCAAGGGCTATGTTGCAAAAATTGGTTTTAAGCTGGCAGAGCCTAGTGAACGAGTTTGCAAGACTCAACCAGCTTCGGGGACTGCTGTCGGGGGGTTACCCCCGAGTAGGGTAAAGGCAAGTGGTAAAGGCGACTTACAGAAGAGAGATTTGGTCGAGTAGCCGACTACCCGGTACTTGCTACCCGGTCGACTGCTACTCGGTCTCACCTCAAGATGACCGGAAGGAGATATCAGTCAAGTTCCATCCATTCGAGTAGAAGAGTTGGCCCGAGTAAAATTGGCGGGAACCTACTCGGGCCAGAAAGTCAAAGGAGCCGTTCTGACACAGGATCCCGCGTATCCTGGGTCCGTACTTGGAAGTATTCGAACTACTGTTCATCTGGGACCGGCCTGCCTGACAGTGACAGCATGGAAGCAGGCCGTGGCAGGATAAGGGGGGCCTACTCTGTGTTTGGCACAGTGATACCAGTCTGTCCCCTTGTTTTGCCCAACGACTTTCCAGATGCAGCCAAGATTAGGAACCAAAGCTGTCAGCGGGAACCCGGAAGAAGGACGATGTGCACACTATGTCGACACTTGTCCATGTTTGGACGTATCCGGCTGGGCACCGTGTATATAAGGTGCCCCGCCGCCTCCTGCGTGAGGCATGGCATAAGAGATCGCATACTAGAACAGAGGAAACCCTAGATTCTTGACCTAGTTCATCAGAAAGATAGAAGAGTGGCTACTCGGTAGCAAGAACATTGTACTGTGGCTACTCGGTGAGACACCAGAATACATAGAGAAAGGCAGGAGTAGGGGTTTAACCTCCTCACGAGGGCCCTGAACCTGGGTAGATCGTGTTGTTTGCAGTGTTTACTTCGTACCTCACGCGGCTACTCGTCGCGTGATCCCTCCCCGAGCACCTCCAGCGTCCTTCGTCCCCACATCTTTAGCCATCCCATGGCATCTGCCGTGACACCACCACGACAGTATCCCTTTTTGTGACAAGCGGTGTTCCTTATAATGTTTTTGTTGTTCATCCGTGAACCACTTTTCCTAAAAGATCTAGTTTCAACGACAACAAACATTGATAGCAAGCATGATAAAGCAAAAATAACAACTAGAATAAGAACTAAATTTTTTGTGTTTTTTATATAAAGAAGCAAAACAAGACAAAAAATAAAAACAAGACAATAAACAAAATAAAGAGGTTGAGAGTGAGAGACTCCCCTTTCCAGAAGACTTCTTTCTCCCCGGCAACGGCGCCAGAAATTCCTTGATTGCTGGTAGAGTTCACGAGGGACTGGTTGCTTCTTGATGATGATTAACTCCTCGGCAACGGTACCAGAAATTCCTGTTGCTATAGATGGTGTGTTGGAAACCCCAAGGGAAGGGTGTGATGAGTGCAGCGGTTAGAATTTCCATCAGTTAAGAACCAAGGTTATCAATCCAGTAGGAGAAATAGGATCTTCGGAAGGTTGATGCCACTGACGGTGGTGAAAGCGCCTCACCGGTGTCAGCAACAACGCATAACCTGCACACAACACAGCCAAAATACTTTGTCCCAACGGTATAGTGAGGTTGTCAATCTCATCGGTCTTGCTGAAAACGATTAGACGTATAGTGTAGAAAATAGTGTATGCTTGCAGTAAGTAAACAAAACAGGAAATTGTAGTGGTTTGTTTAACAATGTAGAAAAATGGACCGGGGTTCATAGGTTCACTATTGGTGTCTCTCCATAAAAGATAGCATGCTGTGTGAACAAATTCTAGCTAGGAAATTGACAAATAAAGGTTGCACCGTAGTGCACATTCATGACATGATGACTACTATGATATTTAGTGCGGGCATTACAAAAATATACATAGACCATAATCCAACTGCATCTATGACTAATAATCCACCCTCAGGTTATCATCCGAACCCTCTTAGGCATTAAGTTGCAAGCAACAGATAATCGCACTAAGAAATGTGTGTAATGTATGCAATGATTGTACACGCGGGCACTCATACCGCTGTTTTCTCCCTAGTGGCAACAAACATCCTCCCCCGTCACGTTTCTGTCACTCGAGCACAGGCGAAAAGGAGGCATGAACCCAACTATCGAGAATAAATACTCCCTCTTGGAGTCACTAGCAACTACTTGGCCAGAGCAACCACTAGCAAAGGAAAGCATGCAAGATCACAAATAGCATAAGAAATAAAGACTATAATCAACTTGGCATAAGTTCAATATTCATCGGATCCCAGCAAACATAGCACATAGAGTTACATAAGAACGATCTCGATCATGTTAGGCAGCTCACGAGATCTAAACATTGAGGCATATGAGGAGAAGACAACCATCTAGCTACTGCTATGGACCCGTACTCCAAGGATGAACTACTCACGCATCACTCCGGAGGCAGGCATGGTGATGAAGAGGCCTCCGGTGATGATCTCCTCTCCGGCAGGGTGCCGGGAGACAGCTTCATAACCCCCTGATCTAGGGTTGACGACGGCGGCGACTGCGGAACTTTTCGGGGATTTTTTATCAGGTTCCTAGGATTTTCCTTCGGAGGGAATTGAATAGGCGAAAGGTCAAAGGCGGTGGATCCCTGGGGGCCCTACACCACCCCCCGGCGCGGCCAAGGAGGGGAAGCCACCCCATGGTGTGGGTCCCCTGAGGCCCCTCTCCGGGTCTCTCCACGACTCCGTGGAACCTTCGGGAATTCTAAGACTTCCGGGCTTCGAATTTTCCAATTTCGAGAATATTTTAGAATAACTTTTCTGAAACTAAAAACAGCAGAAAATAGAAAACTGGCTCTGTGGCATCTTGTCAATAGGTTAGTCCGGAAAATCGATAAAAATGACATAATGAAGGGATAAAACATGTAGAAATTGGCATAATATCATCACGGAACATCAGAAATTATAGATACGCTGGAGACATATCAAGGATCTTCTCCCGCTTCGTTTCGGTCTTTATAAAATAAAATCAGTAAATATATGATATCTGCGTTTATATATATTATGAAATAAACTCAACACAATTAATGGTAATAAAACAAAATTATGAATAGTATTTACATACTTGGAGTTGTCTTACATCTCTGCGTTGCTCACTAGTCTTCATGTGAATGAACTCGCAAACGTAGTATGCACATAAATTATTCGCCCATTCTTGACTCAAGCAGTTTGAGGGAATAAAATTCAATAAAAAATAACCAAGCATGATAAATGTCGGAGATATGTTGAATTAGGTTAATTATCCGGCATTGGACAGAAGCGGGTCTGTCAGGGTGGCCCATCGGTGGTGAAGCGAAAGGCTTCACCGGGCGGCCCAACAAGCGTACTCACGCAAAAGCGGATTCTAGAATAGCCGGACTGCGACCCGGTACACTGAAGAGATCGTTGCATAGAAAACAAAAAATTTCCTACGCGAAAAATAGCCGAAGGGCCAAGATCTAATCTAGGAAATGAAAGCAACGGGCATAGGTAAAGTCTTAAGGAGAACATACCCTCAAAGACACAAAGCGTTACGAGATCAAATCTCGTTGGCGATGTAGTCGAACTCACATCGATCTCAAGATCGCGAAGATGAGCGATGCAATCCGGCAGCGCTTCCGCACTCGTTCACACGTACAGCTCAATGGCTACCTCCGTTCCCTCGATCCAGCAGGGCAGCGGAAGTCAAGGATCCCTCAAAACTACAGCAGCACGACGGCATGGTGTAGTGGAGAATACTTCGTTCAGGGCTTCGCCAAGCGCATGGACATGAGGTGGATCAGTGGGAGGAGGAAGGTGGAGATGACACCAAGTGTGTGGGGAGAGGGAGGTCCAACCCCTCTTTATATAGGAGGGGGAGGCAGCCACGAAATTTTGGTGCCTCCACCTCTCCCCTCATCATGTGGGTGGAGTCTCCACTCAACCCACTCATTCTCTCATCAATTCCCACTCAAAATTTCAAGGGTTTTCTTTAATAAATAAATAAAATTATTTCATTTCTTTATTTTAATATTTGTTAATCCTATTAACAAACATTAACACTTACCCCCTTGAACTATTTGTTAATCAAACATTAACATATACCACCTTCAACTATTTCAATATTCCTCGAAACAATTCCGGTGACTATTTCAATATTCCCTAAAACAATTTCGGTGTTGTCCAAACTTTTCTCTGATATTCTGTATCCTCTCAATCGCATCAGCAAATCTTTAGTGTGTCACCCTATGGTTCGTGAATAATGTAGACATGATCGAGAAACCTCTCCGATCAATACTCAACAACGGGACCTGGAGATCCGTAATGACTCCTACACATTCAACGATGAATCTAGTGATCGTGTGAACCATAAACGCCGTAACCAATTCCCTTTGTCTCGCGATATTTTACATGTCCGAGATCCGATCATTGGTATAAACCATACCTAGTTCAATCTCGTTACCGACAAGTACTCTTTTACTCGTTCCGTGATATGGCATCCCTGTGACCTAGTCACGTGCTTGCAAGCGGTGTCGATGTGATATCCCCGAGAGGGCCCAGAGTATATCTCTCCGTCATTTGGATGGAAAAATCCCACTCTTGATCCATGAGTCTCAATTTGTACTTTCCCTGTTATGGTGTGACGTTTGATGACATCAAAGCACTCTTCCGGTGTTAGCGATTGACATGATCTCATGGTCTAAGGATTAGAGTTACTTCGTATATTTGATATAACAATGTAAACTAAATGACTTGATCGCATTGCTATATTGATTTTGGGTCTATGTTCATCACATCATTCTACCAATGATATGACGCTATTATTAACAACATCCAATGTTCATGATCAGGAAACCTTGATCATCATTTAATCAACGAGCTAGTTAAACAAGAGGCATTACTCGGAATCATTGTTTTTATCGAACACACATGTATCAACGTTTTCGGTTAATACAATTCTAGCATGAGAAATAAACATTTATCATAAACAAGGAATAAGATAATATCCACTTTATTATTGCCTCTCGAGCATATTCCCTTCAGTCTCCCACTTGCACTAGAGTCAATAATCTAGTATGTAAGTACTTAACAATTATGGCGTTCCAGTGTTATTATCATGCTTTACGTGTGGTGAACTTCATCAAAAAGATCTGACATGTTCATGTCCTATTGTATTTGCATGTCTTTGTATCTACACACATCTCTCATTCTCTAATGAGATGGCTTTGTATATATTTGGTCAACCGGTGAGACCTGAATTTATCAGCTTACACTAATGTTACTAACATTGTGAAAATGTAGCTTCATAGTGTGAGCAATCATGGAAATTCACCAAGTTCCATAAAGAACTCCTTGACACAAAATATTCCTATTATTTGTTATCAATACAACGATATACTTAGCCTTTGTTGTAGTATCCGTCACAATATTTTAATTTTGAAACTCATTCAAATCCAGCATGGAACTTTCTTCCAGCCTATTGTTCCACCCTTCATCACATATTTAATTGAGATAAAATTATTTGAATAGATGACAAAACTATTAGTGTAACATATTACGACGAGTAGTTTGTCATTACAACATAGGAAAACACATCCTTAGCATTTAAAAATTACATAAGGATCTCTTCCACTATTGTCTAAACATCATATGAATTATCCCGCTATAACGTTCTATAGCATAGGAATTATCTGGTTGTGTACATAGCATGGAACACATGAATTAGAAATCTCAATTTCATTTATGCTCATCATGTGTCAAAACACTTGAATATTTCTCAATTATTTTCCATGTGGCAAGAACTCCTTCTTATCGTTTCGATATTCACTTACTTCAATACTTCATCTATGTAATTTGGCTCAACCATATTAGGCGCTTCAATCCATCTCTCATAGATATCGATGCCCAACATCTCCTAAGCCTTTCATCAATATGAAAATCTTAACCGTGTTAATTTAAAATACATATTTTCCAATCAACCATATGTCATCTACATAAAGCATTAGAAATATGTCTTAGCGCTCCCACTTAATTTCCTGTAACTCTACAAGCATCTTTACCATTCATGATGGAATCAAACTCTTTTGTTAACTTCATTAACGCAATGATTCCAACTTCGTTATGCTCACTTTAACCATTGAAGTTTTCATACCTTTCCTGCAACCTTTTGAATTTAACAAAACTCCCAGATTGTGTCAAGTACACATCCTCGATCAAACTTCATAGAGAGGAGAGTTGGTTTGTTATTCAACTTTCATATCATAATATGTAACTTTTGCTAGAAGTATCCGCAAAGACTAAAGCATCACTATGGAAGATCAAAATCTTGTAGTAGTGAACTCTTTGAACTTCGTCGAAAATATCTTTTTGACGATCACAACTTTCAAAGGATGTAAATATCCATGTCTTTGTTGCTATATAGACCTGTTTTCCATCGCTAGGAATCATGCCTATTGAAAGGACTACCAAGTCACATACTTGATATTCATACAGGGATACTATCTCGGATATAATGACTCATAGCCAATTTTACGAAGTCAGGGCCCATTATATGCTTCTTTATAAGTTCCAGGTCCTTTGTTGTCAAAACAACATTTTACCCTTAAACCACAAGTTGGTCTAACTACAAAGTTTTAGGACTTTTGTGGTTCAGTTCGCAAACTCATTCGAAGTATCTACAACACATGTAGTGTCTTCTATTTTGTTAAAATAGGAAACCCTAGAACAACTTCTAGTGTTGCGCTACTCTTGACATGGTAACAAAGATTCTCTAATCTCGTCGAGTTTGTACTGTCCTCCTACTCACTTGTTTCGCAAGAACTACTTTCTCGAGAAATCAACCCTTTTCTGACAAACAACATTTGTCTTTGGTTTGGTGATAGGAAAAATACCCAATGGATTCGTTGGGATAACCTTATCAACATATATGTATCCTATTTTGGTCGTAAACATTTTACACATGCTATGCATACCATTTTTTTTAAAGACAATTCGGGTCACTACCCAAGCCATAACTTATATGGTGTCAATTTCAACGGATCATGATGGCACTCTTTCAGTGTAAAAAGCGGTAGTCTCTAATGTATAAACTACAAAAATATAATGGCATTTTATTTATCTTACCATGTATAACAAGGTTTGATTATGTCTCTCCAACACTCCATACATATGTGGGGTATTCGAGAAGGATAAGTTGTAGAACAATTCTGCAAATCCTCAGATGTTTTGCTAAACTTGTAACAAAAACTTTATCCTTTATGATCCAATCATAAATCCTTCATTATCTTGTTACGATGATTTTTACTTCATACTAACAATAATTTGAACCAATTCAAAAATGTCAAACTCTGTTCTCTTTAAATAGATATACTCATATATCTACATAAATCATCGACGTAATTTTATGAAGGAAAATTAATCCACCACACATGACTACATATAATGGACTATATACATCAATATGTATAATCTCCACTAAATTAGTCGTCCATTCTACTTTGGCCTATGATTGGAATTCTAGTCATATTTTGGAAGAGGTCTCACAAGCGTCAATTTATTCAAAAAAAAATGACTCCGTAAATCCATTAATATGGAGTTCCTTCATGTTTTCCTTTCCGATATGAACTAAAATGGCGGTGTCACAATTGAAGTGAAATTCTTTTTTGTCTTGCAATGTTTAGCATTTAGTCTTATAGATGTTTACTTTACCAACACGATTTATATTAACGCATCCATCAATTGTGGAACATGGTCATAGTTTGAACAATCTTATTTGTTATCACGAAAGACTAGAACAAAATAACAACTTATTAAGTTCTTAAAATAAATCTTGAATGTTTGGTTCGATATGACAATGAACACAATAACAATTTATTTCTATTCTTGTCATAATCGATCCCACATCTACTACTAGTTCCTTTTAGGCCCTTGTATTTCTTGTATTTCTAGCATTGTGTTGCTTTGTATGACAGCTCATACCAAGCAATCTGGTATCAAAATACTCAAAAATACTTTGTTAACTAGTAATACATCTATAACTTGTATATCAAGCATATACTCCCGAGCTGGACCTTTCCAGTTATATTATTTTCTGCCATATACCTTTTTGTAATTCTATTTTTAATATTCCCTTTCCTTTACAGAAGAATCATTCAACATCAAACATGCTAGTCATACTAGCACATTTTCCTTGGCGTGTTAGTCATATACTATCACCCATTGAGTCATACTTTGAGTATGATTGTTCTACTAATATCACCATATTAATAGCATTCTTCCAGATTCCACTCTTAGCAATCTCCAAGCAAGGTAAACTATTTTACTCATACTTTTAATCCATCCCATGATAACATTTTTTTGATTAAGCTACCATAGTTCGAAGGAAGGAATTTAGAGGATACTTTTTTTAGTGCCCAACTTCTTGGGAGATTCAAACGCCTAGCGTCTTCAATGATTGCATATATTCAAATAATATAAGCATACATTGTCACACTAAATTATACTTCGTCATGTTGCCACAAAAAGTTTCTAGATATCAATAAATCTTTCACTTGATTGTTTCTAAAAAACAATTCTTTTCAGTTCCTAAATTGCCTTGATCAACAAAACATTATTTTGTAGATAAAGTATTATGGAAGCAAGCATGACACTGGATTCTAAGTAGGAATTATTTTCTCTCTAGATCAATCAATCATTAATTATATGGAGCTAGGTCGAAAATACCAAAAATCTACAATAGGACTCAATTTTAAATTTCACTAATACGGTACCATTCTTAAATGGTTTTACCAGATCATAACAGTTATATCTCAATTAACAATCTAAGTGTAAGGTAGTTTGTGGATGCCAATGAATACTACAATTTATGCAAATTCACTTTGATTCGTTGTTCATGATAAAATAAGTTCAAGTTAATTCAAAATTACTACGTGAACTCCCACTCAAAAACAACATCCCTCTAGTCGTTTTAGTGATTACAAAAAACCCAATTTACTACACCAAAAACGATCATCACGTGAGATGTTGTAGTTGCAAAGGCGAACATCGACATGTTCATCATATCAACCATATGACTCATGCTTTACCTTTCGGTTACGTGTTCCGAGGCCATGTCTGTACATGCTAGGATCGCCAAGTAGAACTGTAATATTGCGTGTGTTCCGAGGCCAAGTCTGTACATATGCTAGGCTCGTCAGCACCCGTTGTATGCGAACGTTGAGTCTGTCACACCCGACCATCACGTGGTGTCTCGAAACGACGAACTTTCTTAACGGTGCATACTAAGGAAGAACACATTATTATCTTGATATTAATTGAGAGGGATCATATTATAATGCTAGCGTCGCGATCTAAACAAAATAAGATGCATACAAATGATTAACATCACATGCATGGATAATGTGATATGATATGGTCCTTCTTGCACTTGATCTCCATCTTGTGCATCATGGTATGATCTCCATCATTCCATCGACGTGGCACCAAGGTCTGTGGCACCTCCATCTTGATTGTCCATCAAAATTACAACATATCACATGGATATGATATACAACACGCAGACCATAAATAATAAGACAACCATATGGATCCTGCCGGTATGTCAATAATTTACAAAAGAGATCATCTCATACATCAAATTTGTAACATTGACCATCACATCACATGTCTTGCAAAAACAAGTTAGACGTCTCTAATTTATTTTTGCATATTTTACGTGGCTTAGGGATTTCGAGGATAGAACCGTTCATACCTACGAACATGAACCACAACATTGATAAACATATTTTAAACAACCCTTCGTAGATTAGATCTTAACTATAGTAGGAGAAACGGACACCCCCTCAGCCACAAGTGAGACAGCTCGCGTGTACAAAGTACACGTAAAGTTAGTGTAGGGCAGCTTCATCCTACTATGCCACTAAGATCATAAAATACTCAAGGAGGCAATAACATGACCATTAATGCCCACATACCCTATGTGTTCTACATGTACAAATCATCTACGCATAGATCTGGCTCTGATAGCACTGAAGGGATCGTTGCATAGAAAACAAAAGAATTCCTATGCGAGAGATACCCGAAGAGCCAAGATCTAATCTAGGAGATGAAAGCAACCGGCATAAAGAAAATCTTAAGAAGAACATACCCTCGAAGACATAAAGCGTTACGAGATCAAATCTCGTTGGTGATTTAGTCGAACTCACATCGATCTCAAGATCGTGAAGATGAGCGCTGCAATCCGGCAAGGCTTCCACACTCGGTCACATGTACATCTCGATGACGACCTCCGTTCCCTCGATCCAGCAGAATAGATGAAGTAGAGGATCCCTCGGAACTCCAGCATAACAGAGGCGTGGTGTGGTGGAGAAAACTTCGTTCAGCGCTTCGCCAAGCGCATGAACATGAGGTGGATCAGCAGGAGGAGGGAGGTGGAGATGACACCACTTGTGTGGGGAGAGGGAGGTGGAGATGACACCAATTGTGTGGAGAGAGGGAGGTCCAACCCCTCTTTATATAGTAGGGGGAGGCAGCCACGAAATTTTGGTGCCTCGACCTCCCCCCTCATCATGTGGGTGGAGTCTCCACTCAACCCACTCATTCTCTCATCAATTCCCACTCAAAATTCCAAGGTTTTTCTTTAATAAATAAATAAAATAATTTCATTTCTTTATTTTATTATTTGTTAATCCTATTAGAAAACATTAACACTTACCCCCTTGAATTATTTGTTAGTCAAACATTAACATATACCACATTGAACTATTTCAATATTCCTCGAAACAATTCCGGTGACTATTTCAATATTCCATGAAACAATTTCGGTGTTGTCCAAACTTTTCTCCGATATTCCATATCCACTCAATCACATCATGAAACCTTAAGTGTATCACCCTATGGTTCGTGAATAATGTAGACATGATCGAGAAACCTCTCCGATCAATACTCAACAGCGGGACCTGGAGATCCGTAATGAATCCTACACATTCAACGATGAATCTCGTGGTCGTGTGAACCATAAACGCCGCAACCAATTCCCTTTGTCTCGCGATATTTTACTTTTCCGAGATCCGATCATTGGTATCAACCATACCTAGTTCAATCTCGTTACCTACAAGTACTCTTTTACTCGTTCCGTGATATGACATCCCTGTGACCTAGTCACGTGCTTGCAAGCAGTGTCGATGTGATATCACCGAGAGGGCCTTGAGTATATCTCTCCTCATTTGGATGGACATATCCACTCTTGATCCATGAGCCTCAAGTTATAATTTTCGAATACCCAACGACACCTTTACAGTCAGCCTGTTACGGTGTGACGTTTGATGACATCAAAGCACTCTTCCGGTGTTAGTGATTGACATGATCTAATGGTCTAAGGATTAGAGTTACTTCATATATTTGATATAACAATGTAAACTTAATGACTTGATCGCATTGCTATATTCACTTTGGGTCTATGTTCATCACATCATTCTACCAATGATATGACCCCGTTATTAACAACATCCAATGTTCATGATCAGGAAACCTTGATTATCAGTTAATCAACGAGCTAGTTAAACGAGAGGCATTACTAGGAACCATTGTTTGTTTATTAGAAACACATGTATCAACGTTCCCGGTTAATAAAATTCTAGCATAAGAAATAAACATTTATCATAAATAAGGAATAAGATATTAACCACTTTATTATTGCCTCTCGGGCATATTCTCTTCATACACGGTCCGACTTGGAGAAAAAGCCTGATGCCTTGACGTCCACGATTAGGGATAGTTTCCTAATATGAATAATTTCCTTTCATGTAATCCCTAGTCCGACTCTCTATATAAAGCCGGATGGGAGCCTCCCTAGGGGCAAAATAGAAGAGAGATCATACTCATGCATTGTACCTTGTACCTTAGGGTTTAGACCTGATATAGTGAGATTGCAGGAGTAGGGCGCTGCCATTGTTGCAACATACCGAACCTGGGTAAAACCGAGTCTTCGCCACCGGAAACTTCACTACGTCTAGTACACATGTTCTACCTCCAGGTTATGGAACCCCGTGCCATAAAACTTACTATGAACCCTCGATAGTTGGCGCCCACCTTGGGGCCATCGACGCCCGGGTTTACGTTTCAATCGGGACCACTCGGCGGAATCGCCGACACGATCACGATCGGGAGCCTCGAGTTCGTCGAATACGGCACGCACATCGTCAACAACAACTCCTACATGCCGGCACATAACTATCTTTTGAGTGCTTGCGTCCTTCCAATTGGATCCGCTAATATTTTCATAGGTTTAACGGCGGAAGCGCTGGGGTTCCGTGGTGGAAGAAAATTTATCCCATCCACCCTATGCCCAATCGAAGACAGCTTTGACGCCGGCTTCGGACCCAATCTGCATTATTCATACGTAGGGGCAGATCGAGATCTAATAACTGCATATCGCAAAAGCACGACTTGATCCATTTTGTCACGATCCCGGACCCAAAGGTATACATACTGTTATGCGCTCCTAGTCATGGACTCACAAGGGCTTCGGGGTTACCAGCCCTCGGCCGCAACAAACAACGACAGGCAAACCGGATTCATCAGCACGTAGGCCGGATCACCAGGATACTACTAGTCCTTGTGTCCATGCTAGTCATAACCAACTATGCATATCAAAACGTCCACGAATCGTATGAAACTGAAGGAGCGGGACCAAATCTATACAGAGATGCTATGTGTCCAGAAAGTGCAACAACAACCGAGGGTTACTGGGGTTACCAAGCCCCAGGCCGAATCACATCGGCAGGCGTGCTCGGAAATGGATCATCGGCTCCACAACCCCTCAACTGCGACACTAATGTTCAATATATCGCTTATCGGGAACTTATCGGTCGACTCCCGATAAGTGGTAAATCGGCCGATTTATCGGAATATCGATCGAAATATTGGAATATCAGCCGATTTATCGTATCAGCCAGACACCGGTAAGCGATAAATCGGCCGATTTATCGAAATATCGGCCGATATTTGTAACAGAGGCGACAACTATGCATACATAGCCAAAACTGTATAAAAATGAGCTCGAAACCAACAACCGATCAAAACATCACTCTAGACATGGAAGTTGTATTAAAAAGGTGTTACTAGAGTATAGCTTTACAAACAGAGGTCACATGACCCAACATTACATCAGACAACGGAAAGCAAATTATGTTGCTTCTCAACAAGAACCAAAAAGGCCTAAGAGGATGCAACATAAGGCGTCGTCCCAACCCATAGATTCCAGGCTGCTACCTGGGAACCCCAAACTACTCGTCGATGTCCTCGTAGAATCACCACCGTTGGAGTGAGATCTTCACCTAACCAAATTTAAGCAAACCTGAGTACGGGATGTACTCAACAAGACTTAGTTAACCTATTATATATCTGCTATCTTCAGAAAGGGTTTTATGAAGGTTATTTTGCGTAAAGCCACCTTTGTTTTCCAAGTTGAGGAAGGAATATCACGTTTCATGGGGTGTTTTGAAAACAAATAAGGAAGCTACTCAACTACTGGTATCATCATCTTTTAATCCACTAAATCATTTTAGCACCTCGTGCTTTAAAGATCACCACCTCAAGTTGTTCCGGTACCTCATGCTACAAGGTAACCCCTCTCGGCATCTCCGAGGAGTCATCCTTCATTCGTTATCAACAAGTTTTAGTCATTCCGTTCAAGTTATCTATGATCACAGAATCCGTCGCCAAGTCGTCCATAACCGTGGACACGGCTTCTCGAGGAGATTTATGCCTGCAAGGGGTACACTTTACCCACACGTACCATCCGACTCTTAATGCCAAGCTATTGGCACTTCCGACGATGTGCTTGCAGAGGATGGTTGGCCATGAACTTTACCTTGCTCGACCCTATCCATGAGTCAACCCAAACAGGTCTACCCCGTCAACAGGGAGTTCACCACCTCCTGACGACACATGTTCTGTGAGTCGGGATCAAGATCTGTGTACGTCCATCACTTGTCCCGATCACGCCCTAAGTTTTCTCCAAAACGTTTTCTGAATCACACGCAGATGGAAAGATCAAACTACATGACTTATGGATGTGGCCAAACAAGTTAGTTGGTCGAGCGCGGTCAGTTAGGCCCCGCGTGTGGTTGCACGCTCAGTCTTGGCTTTGAAGGAGAGAACTCGCTCCTAGGGGCATGGACAGGACAAAACGCCACAACCCATTGTGGTCTCACATCCATGTCGTTATTAGTCAAGTTATCAAATATAATTCAAAACACAACAACCTGACATAAAAGATTCACGCATTGACCACGTTCATCAACCGGATGGATCAGATCACAACTAGGCATGGCTAAGCAAGACTCGCATGCTTTAACGAAGCGCTCACAAACAAACCTATGGCTTCTAGGAGTAGTGGATCAGGATATTGAGGCAATGCAACAAGTATAGGAGAACTCTATCTAAGACCATAAATACTTTGAACCGCATGCTATACAAGATTCAAAACACTACAAAACCGTATATGAGAAGATAAGAGGTTATGCTTGCCTTGGTTAAGAAAACCAGATAAAGATCTTCTGGAATAGGTGATTGGCTTGTTGGTTAAGATCAAGTATTCGCCATTGGAGTTGTTGGCCTTCACTTCGGAGTCGCATTCTACCGAGAGGGAAACAACACCGAAAAGAAGAACAACAATCAACACATGGCATCGCTGCAATGTGAAATATGTATGCATGAGAAAATTAATGCACTAAGGTAAAGCCCTAGAAAGGTTCAATGGGTTGATAGGGTTCGGATGTCAATTATGCAATTTTACTGAAATTATCCCGAAATAGACCCGGAAGGGTGTTTCGGGCGATTCTGAAAGTGAGTATAATTTTAATTGCTCAAATGGGATTGAAAACATCATAACTAGGTTGCATTTGTCATCTTGAGCAATTTGGTATATAACTTGTATTTTTCCAATTTTATTGATTAAAAATTTATTTTCTCTATTTTTAACTGATTTAATTAATATTTAAATAACGGTCAAAACTCAACTTTGTCAAACATGTATGAAAATTACATATACATGTAGAGTTTATTTTTCTGATCATTTCCATATATTTTTCATAAATTTATGAGTTGCCAAAATAAATATATTAATTTTACAAGTTTTTATTATTTTCTAGAATTATGTAAGCAGTGGGCCCACATGTCAGGGATTTTTCTTTTATAATATTTAATGAGAATAAACGTCTCCCAGCTAGGCCCCGCGTGACATCATGCTGACGTAGGCATGACGCTAGCAGCTGGCTGGCGGGCAGTGCCGTTGCGCAATCGCTCGATTGCGCAACCGATTAACGAATCGGCATGCTGCACTGCGTGGAGGGGGCAACGGTGAAGATGGGGGGTGGCGGAGGTTGGCCAAACGGCAACCGGAGTTGCCGGTGGCGACCGTTGGGGCGGTGGTGGTTGGCGGTGTGCGGCGTCGGGACAAACCAGAGGGGGAGGAGGAAGATGGAGGGGTCCGGGAGGACCATGGGCTCACTACGGAGTCGTTGCCGAGCTCGGAGGAGGTCGTTGTAGCCGGCGGGCGGGCTCGGGAAAGACCATCTGATTCTCTTGATTGGGGCCCACCCTGGCTCGAACTTCTTTACAGAAGTGGAGAGGAGAGGATGACAAAGACGACGGTGGGCTCGGCTTGCTGTGGGATGGCCGGAGATAGCGGCGACATCGACGACCACCAGAGTTAGGGTTTCGGTAAGCAGAAAAACTGAGGGACATAGAGCTCGACTGCGAGGATGAGGATAAGTGAGGGCCACGACGTCTTCGTGGTCTTCTCGGCCACGCAAGCAGGCGTTCGAATAGGAGGTGGCAGCGGCGGCGGCACGGCTGCCACTCAGCTGCTCCTTTTGGCCGGGAGGGAAGAAGAAAGGGAATTAAAACAAATTCCCACAAAACCCCGTGGAACCTTTGTAAAATTACATAGAGGCCCTTCCACCTTTAAAAACATAAATGAAACACAAGTTTTGGGGCCATTTTTGAAAAGATAAAATTTGGCAAAAATAATATTTGGAAAGCTCATCAAATTTCCAACCAAACCATTACTTGGTTTATCAATTTTGAAACTATTTTAAATTCAAATTGGAAGTGCTCACTTTAAGTGATTTTTATGCAATGGTTATTAAAATTCAAATCCAAATTTGGTTCAATTTTTTTCATGCATGCTATGACATGAACACAACACCACAACCCTTTGTTAGCAAAATTTGGGATGTTACAAATCTACTCCCTTACAAGAATCTCGTCCCGAGATTCCCGAAGAAGGAAGAAAGAAGGAACACCGGTTTTGAATGGTCTTCTTGAACCTTACGGTTCTCTTCTCGAAGAGGTTGATCCGTAGCATCGTGAAGTGTTGATCGGGGGCACCTAGGTAAGAGTAAATTTGTCTCATGGATAACTCATGACATGAATGTTCATAATGAACTTGTTGAGTTAACATGCATGAAACACATCAAGAAAATGGAGGGAATAGGAGAAGGTTTGAAGTTTGTGTACGAATGTTCTTGAAAGGATTTAGAATATGAGCTTTGCACAAGACTTTAAATCCTTTTGGAAAAGAAAGGTTGAACAACTTGTGACCCCGAGGTTTCTTCAAATAGAATACCAAGATGGAAGGATGGTCTTAGATATCACAAACTAATATTCATAGACGAGGGAGAACATGATAACACAATGGAATTATGGTCCAAGATAAAGGTTTATATGGGATCATGTTCACTCTTCGGAGCGGACACAGAAGATGAAGGAACTTTCAACCATTCCATAACAGTTTTCTTGAAATCTTTGTTAGGGATTGGGATGTTACTTCACGGCAAAAGATGAGTAACCAGAGGATGTTGGAACACCGTAATTAAGGAGGGATTCTTGATCACACCGTAAGGATGGGTAACCAATGAGGATTGAAACACCGGAAGAAAAATAGGGAATCTCTTTCCTATTGTGGGTTATCCGTAGGAATACGTTTACCACATGGTTAAGACCCCATGGCTGAAGTGACTGACAAATTCACACAATGTGTGAGATTAACAGAACTTCAAGTACAAACAAATTGAAAAAGGGAACCGATCAATGGCGGTTACAAAACACCACGAGATGTTTTCATGCTGAATTTGGTTCCACTACAATAAAGGTTTTGGAGGTTCAACAGAGAGAAATTTGAAAGATCAACTTCCAGGTTATCCTTGATGTTCTAGATACCGACAGCAGGCTCATGACATGCCTTCTCTAGGTCATCAAGTGAGATTTGAACTTCGGTTCGAAAGAACCATAAGGCAACTTCTAGGATAAGTCGCGCAAGAATTCCTCATGGGGATTGCTTGGTCTTACAGATTCAAAGATATATGACGTTAGGCCTTCCGGCTAATTCTGTCAATCACAACATCAACCATGCCGGATTTTCAAATGGATCTAGTTCAATACTCTTAAGGGAACACCAACCATCGTTGCCGTTTGAGATTTAGCTCTGGTTGGTGGGTTGATAAGTAGGACTCCGTATGTTTGATCAAAGAGACTGCACCTGTTACCTACAAGATACATTTACTAGATTCTCAAGATATGGACTATGATGCCACACTCAAGAAGATGAGCGAGATTGCAGAACTCATGTATTAGCAACTTGCGGAAGACGGTTGCACCTACATGGTTTACTTGCGAAGGAACACATCACAATCCTTGTTGGGAAGATGATTACAAAGTTAAGTAAGTTCTTGGACTTCTTCCCTTTCATGAACGATTAGTCAGTGGCTTGGTGTGGGTGTAACTTCTTTAAATAAATGGAGGTAGCAACCTACCATCTCCAGAGTAGTCCACAAATGCATGACCGACTTGGGATTATTCCTGAAGGAATAAGAAAACTCTACTTGGATCCATGGCGACAACTTTCACCATAAGCACACGAACCGGAGTAAGTCACTTCAAACATCTAGATCACAAGCTTCAGGATGACACAAAGATGGTTCTCGAAAGTTTCCAACATTAGTTCCAATTGTTCGACATGACCCTCTTGCAACTTGGATAAGTTGGAATGTCATCGATGGGCTCGACAACACCCTTATCAAGATACTCCAAGCATAGGGACACATCTGATGCATGAACAAGGCAAAATATTGGTCAGTCTAAAGGATATGAAGGTGTATTCGGGCAAAACACCATGAGTGGAAACACCATAGAGATAATCCTTGAATCTAAGCTTGATTTGACGATAGCCCAAATCAAATCAAGCGTAGGATGATAGCATGTCCACTACGGAAATACTATCCTGATTCAACAGGATGAGAACTAGACACCCCATTGTGAAGGAACAAGTTAGGCGAAGCTTTTATCTTTCAACTCCCCAAGTTGTTGTTTCAGCTCAACCAACTATTTCAGGGTATCCAGCGGAGTTCTTGGAGAAAGGAGTAGTTCAAATTACCCCTTGTTTAGACATCATAGTCAGTTAAAACCTGGTAATACTTCTAGAAAGGCAACCAGAATATCACAACCTACCGATATGTCTTGGAGTTTGAAAGGGATCTTGCTTTTCAAACAAACCGATAGGGTCTTGGGAGCTTTGGTGTGAACCTAACTCTTTGACCAAGAATGTGCACTGGAAATATTGGATTTGGTAACACAATAAACTTTAAGTAGATACCGGTTGACCAATAATGCTAAGAAGGATACACATGTTTCTTAATATTTCAAAGCAATAACAACTGCTAGGAATATCTGATACACATGTCAATGCACAACAAACATTCTCGAGCATTCAAGCTTGTAGAAATGGTGAGTGAAGATGTGTAGGAGCACCACTTCATCATTAAGGTCATGGAACTTAACACGACCTCTTGATATAAAAGAGTGTGATACCCTGAGGTAGAACATAACAAAAGTTAATGAAACTTCTTTATTCTGCGAATTACAAAACTTTGACCTGGTCCTGAAGATGAACGGGGTACTGGAGTTTGTTTCTCCTGACATTTCAAGGTGGAATGTTTTGACGAAAAACAGGAGCAAATGCATTGGAAGAATCCAACACACATAAGCAACTTGGTTTCCAAACCATGGACAAAGGTAGGAAAGAAACTAAAGATTAAGAACATGCTCCTAAAAATCCAGAGATCATGGGGAATGCACAGGGTGATAACCGTTTGTAGAACCCATGCCAAATGGATTGGTGTAGTTGAATCAGGAATGAAGATGTGGAATTCACGATGAACAGTCTTGTTGTGATCCCTTTTGATTCCAAGAGAAAACCTATGGCTATGAGAGTTGGAATTGCCTAGCCATCCTGAGGTAGAACAGATTCTTCAGCATCCAAAGAAACAGAACTTGGGTTAAAGGTCAGCATCCTGTACTGATAGCGTGAGCGTCACATGGTTATAAAACCGCATGATTCAACCCACCGCAATTCAGCAAATTTTGGGACCGTCGGTTCAAGTTCGAGGATTAGGAAGCTACAGAAAGGAGTGACCACTGTCTAAGTGCCTTGGACACTATATAAACAGATGGAAAGGATACATTCGAGATCAAAGGAAACTCGAGGTTCAGAATTTGGGACTTTGAAACATGTAAGAATGTGGAATCCACACAACTCTGAGAGGGTATGATGGAAATGAAATCTCCCAGTTGAATCAAGAGGAAAATGGAGTATATGTAACAGACCAGTGTTTGGGAGGTTATAAGGATCCAAATTTAATATGTGCATTTGCAAAGCATGCATCTAAAAGTACGGGAAATTTTGGCGCGAAAGTGTAAACAAAGCAAAGTGACCAATGCCTCACTTGACATGGTGAAATTTGATCTAGTTCATCTAGTCAAGAGTACATTTGGAGTGATCTTTATAACAAGTATGTTAAGAAACCAAATCATATGGTTACACAAACCATTATTGGTTGTGACCAACACAAACTTTCAACAATCTTAACCACAAGTCTTTAAGTGACTTGGGATAATTCATTAGATATCTACAACCCAAAGAGGGGTTGAGTACCCAAATCACATAACTGATAATCATACTTTCATAAATGAGTTATACACAACTTAACCATCTCATCAACAGAGATGTTATCACCTATAAAACAACAACTCTCTAAGTTATCAACCATTCACACCACACCTTTATAAACTATCTCATAATTGTTAAGTGCACTTTCACAATCAAATAACAAAGGTTCAATAGAACACAACAGATCCAAACTAGTGTTAACTCAAACCCACAAGTGGGAAATGACATAATAATTGTATTAACATATTTATCGAATATGTACATATCTCATCATCATAAAAGAAGTACCTAAAAAGAAGAAATAAATCTTCTTAAGATACTATTAAATCTTGATCATTCCATATGATGATTCCAAACCTCTATGTATGCATTATGTTTACAAATGAAGAACATAAAATAAGAACATGACACCCTGAGAAAACATCTACCAACTCTGACTTAAATCATTAAACTCCAATAATGTTCTCATGCTCATTGTCTTATCCATCTTATACAAGTGAGCATATGAAATCTCAACACACCAATGAACCATTGGATCATCTTACTAATAAGCCATCATTCCATAAGGATTTCACATTTCTATACACATCAAAATTCAACAACTAAGGAATCTCTGGATACAACTAAGGAATAATAACAAGTATAACCTCTACTATGGAATTGAATTAATAGCTAAGTAAAACCAATCATAATGAAACAAATACATATGGGTTGGGAAACAAAATAAGAAGTATATGAAAGAAGAATAAAAGTTGAACTAACTCTTAACCTATATCTTATTACTTTGTCTAGATCATTTCTATCTGGTTATCTCCCAATCTTCTCTAAGTCATTCTGCAAGAGAAGCAACCACAAGAACAGAGGAACTACCACAAGAAGATCTTAAGAAGGATTCTTTGGAGGATTCCAGAAGTGCTATTTCAATTTATCATAAGAGTATTTTGCAACTCTTATATCCTGATGTGATCTTATTAACTCCTCATGAAATAGTGTGATATTCCAATGTTAGTGTTATATAGAAGTAGTTTGGTAACAAGCTTGTACACCTTGTTAACAGATCACTTTTGTATACTCAAACAATTGAGTGTCATACACAAACAAACAAAAGATTGAATTACATGGTACATCTCAGCCTATTGTATATGAGTAGTAATTTGGAGGCAAGACTAGCTACCTTGTTAACAAATTCTTCTTATATACATAGGGAAGATCGATGTCATAAACTACATCCACATTTATTTTGAAATCAACCAAAAGAAAGAATAACACTAAGGAAACAAGAAACCACACTATAAGCATCTAAGTAAAAGCTTTGCTTGGAATAACTGGTTGTTTTCACCACAAGTGTGAAATAGTTGGATATGGAATCCCAGAGCCGATAATACTTGCAAGTGACAACAGGAGCATCTGAAGACAAGTGGCAATTAGAGGGAAGAACATCAAGCAACAGAAGACCACAAGAAGCAACACTGCCTCAGTAAGGGATCATAAGAAATTATCCAGTGGATCATTAGGATATAATAGAGAACCTATAACCTCTGTCAAGCTCATCAGAGATGATGAACTCATAATAATCTTCTTATATTTACTAATTGGAGGCACAATCTTCTTATATTTACTAATTGGAGGCACCTTTTAAGCTTCTACATTAATCCACATCATTAAGATTAATTGAGCGGTTAGATTAAGATTTTGCGGCTAGGATTAATTGTGTGGAACAACGTAATGTAGGACGTTACAACTAATCTGGCACCATGGACTTTCATCGAATTTTACATGTGAAGACCAAAACAAAACAACTAAACGGTAACGATCTGGACTTTTGACCTTGGTCCTACTAATATTAGATTGGTTGTCAATAATCGGCCGGCCGGTAGTATCAACCGCTGGAAACAAAGACTGCAAGGACACGTGACCTAATATTAGGTTGGTTGTCGATCGATCGGCCGGCCAGCTGGCCGGTACTATCAACCGCGGGAAACAAAATTTGCAAGGACACGTGATCAAAACTCTAGCATCGCAGATGCAAAAGAACTATAAACGAGCAGGACTTTCAAAAAAAAACTATAAACGAGTAGGCAGTTAGGATCTAGCTAGAAACCTTATGGTCTAGAAACAATTAAAAATCTGATTTTTCAAAGATCCATCGATGGCCATAAATTAAAAAAATTAGAGCGCGTGTCCGCCATTCTCAAGCAAGGAAAACCTTTTAGGTAATGATGAATATCGATCTGGCAAACACCAGCCATCATGATCATTGCCGTAGGCAGGCGTATGTTCTGCCGAGGGACCTCTCCGCTTCGTGTTAATTGTGTGCCTCCGCAGCCGCAGATAACCAAGTTTGCATCCGATGCAGCGCCATGATAACTCCATGTAGTCCGCTCTGATACGAGACATGTGTCCTTACGGAAGCGCTCGCAGATTGGGAGCCCGATGAGATAGGACCAAGCATAGGCATGGCTGCACAATCAATCAGCAGGAATCAAGGTCCCTATACCGTGCATGCAATTTGATTGTCAGATTCTATAATATGGAGGAGGCAGACAATTTGCCCGGAAAGCTGATGGGATCCAATTTCAAAGAGCAGAAGAACAACCACAACAATCTCTCTAGATCCATCCCGCGGCAGTTTTTTGGGGGAAAGAATCAGTCTAATCACATGCATGAAAAAGTATACCTCTAAAGGTTGCAATTTTCCGATTTTTGTGAAGATTGGAAAAACGTGATGTTGCATGTACGGATTATAACTGATGGGGGCATTGTGTTTGTCTATTGAGATTACCGATCCAGCTCTCCGTTCCATCAAGATTAATGGCAGAGGGCTTCCACAGACTATGAGAATAGGAGCGTTCAGTCTACATTGAACAGAACTACGTTGGCACCGGCCAGATTCTCGGCAAGACTTATTTTATTTGCACGTCAGAAGGCCAGGCTGCCAGGCTGGGTACAACCAGTAAGTATTTTTCTATAAATTTTCTTGTATGTTCTCATCAGATTTTACTCAAATTTGCATCACCCTGCAAGCTTAATCTGCCTTGCAACTTAACTTGATCCCTGGATGAGCAAAACACATAAAAATTGCTCCTGTTTGGCTCAACGTCTCCATTAGACCGACTTCTTCTCTGTACTGGATTAACAATGTTTTGGCTGATATTTAGTATTACTTCACGGCTATATGTTGAAGTGTTATTTGCACTCTCTAGCTTATAGTGTTGATTTGATTTTGACAGACACGCCTAAACCTCGGTCCAACCGTGCAACTTCTATCTAATAATATTGCCTTAGAGATAAGATATACCGAGTGTAGGTTCTACTACTTGCCAACAACTAGCTTCCCTATCGCATAGTCTTAGTTTCGATCTTCCTATATATATGTTAGTTCCTGATTAGTCTTTTGTCCTTCTTATAATAATTAGCAGTGCTCACGTAGTTCGCTTGATTTTTTTTACTATATGTGCAACTATGTCTTTACAAAAAATCATTAACTAAATTCACTAATTGATGTGTACTATTTTTTATAGAAGGTAGTTCAAAAATTTGATGCATTTCTACAATCTCATACCACAATTTCCATTTTAAATTTGTTCCTATAGATGTATTCCCATGCCATAATTTTCTATATGTGTACATCATTCGTTTACAGGTTAATTTTTCTATGTGGACCATGCCGAAAGAATAATTGTTGTGTACTGTAGCAAAATATCTGGCTATCTTTATGGTTTGGCAAAAGTGTTCAAGCCACTCGAGAGGTGGGGTTTAGAAGGTGCTTAAGTTGAGGTCTCCATAGTGGAATATACATAGAAGAGGATATTACTGAACTAATAATTGCAGAACCCAACAGGTAGAAAAGATATATTTCGATGTATTTCCAAGTTTATCTTTGCTTCCTAATTTTAGTCGTATCAGCTCAAAGATCAAAATTTTGGGAGGGCAACTCAACTTTGTATTTCTGCACAAGAACTTACTTTTGGAAAAAATGGCAGAATATGGGACGTGCATGCACTAAAAAGCAATGTCACCGAATGTTTTCAAGTTACGGCTTTGTTATAATGGGGTGCATGAACTTCAAAAAAATAACTTCTCGGTGTTTTACCATCTTGCATATTCAAACATACCATATAATTTTAGTGTCTCGATAATTCTGTGGCCTATCTACCTAATTAGCTTACTGACGACTAAGCGCATGCAATTTCACTCATTGTTTCATTCATTTGTAAAAGCCCAAGTTGTGCACATATCAATGATGTTACAAAGTGTTATTTTATGATCACAAACACGAGAATGCTTTATAGAGTGAAATTTTCTTAAATGTTTAAATAGAATACCAAGAGATCTATGTATGGTTTTTTTATGTGTTGTAAAAAAGGTACTTAGCACCATGTAAAACACTTCATTATAATCGCGTTTTGCCTTTCAAAATTGAATTAACATCCTCTATGATAAAATTTATTCTATAAAAGTATAAGTACCTTTATTTACTCTGCCAAGGAAATAATTTTTTTGTTGTAAGTATCAAGTATCTTAAAATTTATTCATTTTAAGAACCTTTCATGTTTTCTAGAATAGAAAGCCCGTACAAATGCACGGGTTGATGACTAGTACCTTTAATGGAAACAATTATCAAGTATGAAATAATAACCAGCCATTTCATCCACATGTCTTCATATGTGGAGGTTAATGGTAACAGGCTTAATATCTTGTTTTCCATATCCTTTTCATATGTAAGACTATTAGATGATAACAAAAACTCATCTATATATAACCATGTAAATGATTACATATTCTAAAACAATATTAGATAATATCCACATTTGGAAGCTGGTGAAAAACAAACAAATAGGTTCCCAAAGCCACTCATGTTTTCCACATAATTAGGTATTAAAAACAACAAACATGACTTGTACCCACTTAAGTAAAAGGTCAACCAAAAATTATTAAAACTTCCAACTATGAAAGGTAATATGGTATCATAAAAGAAAACAAGTTCCTTCACCAATGTATATCATTTGGTATGACATGGTATAAAATTCCTTATTGAGTGATCTTCATTTCAGTGCATAGAAACATTACCAAGTAATGTTACCCAACTATTTTCTAAAAGGAATTGTACCTAAAATTTTCCAGTTAAGTTATATAACTTTGATAACCACATGTGTGTTGTGTGGACATGATAACCATGTCTAAAATAACTTTAAAGCCATGTAATAAATTAAATGGAGTGAAAACAGCAAACTCACTAAAAATTGAACACCTAAGAGAAAATACAAAGATTCTCCAAATTCACCAAATTAAAATGTGGTGAGCTTGGAAATTTGATAAGGATTTCAAAAGTGATTTTTAATATTTTTTATGTTTATAAATAGGCCCTGAAAACATAGGTTTCTTTTCAGTTTTTAAGACAGAAGGACTGGTTTGTAATCATGAGAAGTTCTAGGGGGTTATCGAAAGGTTCCCTTTATTTCCCTTTCTTCTTCCTCTGCCATAAGGTAGAGGAGACGTGCTCGAGCTGCTGCTGCGTGTGCCACCTTCTGTTGCCGCCGATTGCAAGAATAAGATCACCAGGGAGTCGTCTGCATCGAGCTCTCCTCGCACTCCCTCGCTCGTTGCCTCTCTCTCGCTATCTCTGAACCGAGCGAAACCCTAACCCTAGCCCGAACAGCTGCCGTCCGTCGCCGTCGCCTCCGACCGCGCCGGAACAAATTGAACCCATCCGGAGATGCCCCATGACCTCCTCTTCCTCCTCCAGTAGTCACGCAAGAAGGGAGGGCTGGAGCTTGCCGAATCGTGGCCGTCTTCCTCACCGAAGCCGTCGCCGGAAACTGCTCGTCGCCGGCGATTTTGTCCACACCGTACCTCACCGACCACACCACCGCGCTTTGGGTGAGCTTGTGCATCTAGGGTTTCTCCCCGTTTGTTCAATTATGCCCAGAATTTCCTTGTCACCGTGCGCCGCCGTTGGACACCGCATGAGTGGACGCCGGCGCAACTCCAGCGACCATTTGATCAAGCCGCTGCAACCCTTAGCTTCCCCTTGATCTCCTCTAGCCTCCCATGTATTCCAAATTTGACCAATTCCAACTAAATCTTCCGATTTGTTTTAAACAGGGAAATTCCCCTCCACTGCTGATGCCATCGTGATGTCATCATGACATCGTAGGGATTTTTCTTTTCTTTTAATTAAATCATTTATGACAGGTGGGTCCCACCTGTCAATTTAAAATAAACAGAAAAGTGATTAAAATGAATAAATCAATAACTTTAAAAATACTTATCAGAAAAATGTAAATAAAATATGTACATGTTCATAAAAATAAAATCTATTCATTTATCAACTTTTCAAAAATATTTAATAAAGTTTACAATTAAACAATTTCTTTAATTAAATTAAATCATTTAAACTTGAGAAAATAATAAATAATTCATAAAATCAGAAAAATACAAGTTATATACCAAAATGCTCCAAATGACAAATGCAATCCACCTGTGATGTTTTCATAGTCATCTGACCAAATTTTCATGTGTGTAATATTTTGCCTAGTCATTTAATTCATTTAAAATTAATAAATTAATAACTTATTCAAATATTTTCAGAAAGCATTGAATGTTATATCAAATTAAAGAGAAAAGCATTTCCAATCCAAATTTGTCAAACACAAAACATTTCGTTTAACTTATAAACTTGTTCCTAAGGGTATAATGGAATTCTAATATTCCATTATAACCAGAAATAACTACCACATCATAATTTTCTTTACTAATAAAAACCATTAGCTAGTTATGTAATGATAGAGTTAGCTATGTTAGTCCTCATTTTCAGTTAAACTCTTTGTCATTAGTTCTACACCTTTGAATATAAAATAAAATATGTCTGTTATCTTTTCCATAGTTGTATTTCATGTGTTATTATTTTGTTATCTAACCAAGTAATAAACACTTCTACCTGAACATGATAACAATTGTTTGTTAAGTAAAAGTGAAGCACATGTAAGATTAAAAGAAGTAATAACCACATCACCACAAGTAATGAAACAATTCACCTAAAACCTTTGTGATTAACTCATCATATCAAACATGGCCTACACTTGTAAGCTGGGGTGTTTTCCAGGGTATTTCACGATGCATCTCATTACTATGCATGTATCATCCTTGCCAATGTTTTCTGTAGTCCTTACTGGGACTACTTTGCTATCTTTCAGATGTCGGGATTTTCTACGCGACCCTTGAACCCGAAGACATTGGTTATTATGGTTATTTCAATCTCAGGCAAGTTCATCACTTTCTCATATCCTTTGCAGTATCTCATAACGAACTATTTGCAAAAACCCTATCGTATTATCACCTACTCTCGAAAGAATGCATGATCCTATTTTTCAAATAATATGACTAATTGAATGACTACCCGAGTGGTAGTGTTCTGTTTGGCGGGCGGATGGGACCATGGTAAGATCAATAGGTCAAAGGAACGTTCCATCTGCATGGGAAAGTATTACCTAGGATTTAACCACAACTGCCGTCAGGATTCTTGCACCGTAAATACCGCGTTCACCATGGGTCTTCTATGGGGGGAGTAAGTCAGCTGTGATCTTCTCTCGTTCGCATATCAACGGACTGCCAGAGACGTACGTTGTAGGTCTTGCAGGACTACATGCACATGGGTGGGAGCCCTTACGTCCCACGAACTCTGGGGTCTATGAGTGTCTGCCAGGGGCGCGTAGATCTCCATCGTGAGGGGTGGAATCAGGCGTTCAACCTGCTGGTGGAAATGGGTGGGCATGCATTGTGCGGAGAAGCATGGTTTGGCTTGGACCAATGACCGGGCCCCACACCTGAGTGGGAGTGGACAAGATCTCGAGCTTGGTTGTGCAACATGGTCTTGGTCGCCCATGGGTAAAGTAACGCACCTCTGTAGAGTGTAAAAGGATGTGGCATGTTACCCCATGTTCCGGGAAGGAGCGCCGCAGGAAAGGCAACTCCATGAAGTTCTAGTCCCGTGAAGATCTGGCGGGCATAATTTTCAGAATTAAAAGCAACCTCTTGAATAAAGATTTACAAAAACCTTGCATTATCTTATGACTCTTTCGAGTCTAAAGCTGTAGTTCGTACATCAAACCACCCACTATATATCATGAACTTGCCGAGTAACGCTCATTACTCATTCGTTCCCGTTTGACCCCCTGCTTAGAGTTGAAGCCTTATGGAAGTCGTCATCGTGAAGCCATTGCTATCTCATGAAGCTAGGTGAAGTGATATGTTACCTAGACGGTAAAGCATCATCGTCAACAACGCTGGTGGAGGAAAGGCTATCAAGGTGTAGGTGGAGAACATTATCGGACTTAGCTGTTACAAGCCATAGATTAGGGCTGACATCGACCGTAGTAGATTAGTTCTGAGCTTGAGTTCTTCTCCGGCTTGGAGCTTCGAATTGCTTCTTCTGATGTTTCATTTGCAGGAGACCTTCTTGATACATCAAAGAGATTCTCAAGATTTTGTAATGAAGTTTGTATCCTATAGTTTTGCCTAGACCCGCTGTGTTTCTGTTGTACCACTCTGAGGTATTTAATATTCACAGGTAAGTCCTTATGTGAGTATTATGTCATTGACTTGCGCACTACACATGCAGTGGTGTGTTGGGTCACCACAGATGGTATCAGAGCGAAGCGACCTTAGGTTTAAAACCTTTTAGGAGATATGTAGGTTGGTAAAGATTATAGGAAGCCATCTTATCTAAACCACATTTCCTACAACTATGATGATCATTCACTTGAGAATGATATGATCATACTTGTATAGAATATTCTTAGTCAACTTGAGTAAATATACGTATCTTTATACCTAGGTATGAATAGTTAGAATTATATCATGTATCAGTGTTATTGTGAAAAGGAGAGTTCTGACATAGTCAGAGATGCTTAAGTCAAAGTGATGATTACCCCATTCTATGAATGCATAGGATGGAGTAGAATATGGTATAGATTAAGTATAGGAGTCATAAAGAGTTATTAAAACTATGGTAACTAGTGGGTATATACCATATCCTTAGTTATCAAGTCTAGAGGTGAATCATCATAATATAGTATAAAATTAGGAGAAGGCATATGCATTAATGGAAGTTATATTATTACTCCTAAGGCGTGACCAACAACATGAAGAATCAACAGATGTCATGAGAAGTTTATCGTAATCAAGATGAAGGACTTTAGTTGTCATGGTACTTAGTTCTATTTGGAAACAAGTTAAACAACAACTACTATAGGATTATTTTGTCTTGGTTTATTCCATTGTAGTAAGGCATGCAATTGGAGTAATTACCTGGGCAAAGAGTGGTTGGGTAGAATATGATTACAAGGTAATATATACCTACTTGTAGTGTATAGCATTTAAGAGCCTTGGTACTTGAGATGTTTTACTCAAAGTACTGTTATTTCATAGGATTTTGATGAATGAGTGATAAATGCATTTGGGATTTGTTGTTTCTTATTTTGGATCTTTGATTGACTAGATCTGTGCATGAAGTTGGAACTTGATGTGCAAATGCATGTGCAAACACTGAGTTCTTTCTTGATGTTACTGGTCTAGAGGGTATAGGATTAGTATGAGAGCGGTCTGAGAATCAGCAGTTGGAAACAATCACAAAAGTTCGTGAAGACCAGGAAGTCAAGAAGGCAGAAATCAATAAAGCCAGTCATAGGAATGGACCACATTCACATCTTGTTTGGATTTGGTGAGATACTTCATCACATGGTGAGCTACCACAAGTGATGACAAGATGATAACATGAGTAGTTATATCCTAGAAGGAAACACGTAGAAGTTCGATAAATAAACTTATAGATTTGTCCCGTAGAAGTCAAACCCAAACATGCAGAAGGACCATATGAAGTAACCAGTGGACCAAGTTATAGTCATCTGTAAGGAATAGTTAAAATTCGAGGAAACTCGAAGATACTTTCACTAAATAGATGAGTCTAAATCAATGTACACTATGTTATACAAAATTCTTTGAGCAGTATTTCTCTTCAGACCACTAGATTCAACCAAATGGAAATCTAACCCCACTAGATTCAACCAAATGGAAATCTAACCATAGGCGGTATTCAGTGTACAGGAAGAATCTTATTGGTTATTCATCACTCGGAGGATATAATAAATGTTCTTCAAAAAGTTGTGAGAGGTAGGAAACCGTACCTATTCATCGAAGAATGAAACTTGGTATCCATCATGTGGTGGAAATACCACGTGTTCTTCGTAAGACCATTAGGAAGGTATAGTAACAAAACATAGTTGTCATAACAACTGGCATAGTATTAGATCATCATGCAAGACAGTAGAAGGTGAACAATCAAGACAAGAGGCTACACCTGCCAAAGTCAACACAAGAAAACAATTGTGAAGATTCAACGGTCTACATAAGTTTTTTCTACCTATCTTAACGTGAGAGAGGTTGAACTCCGGGACGAAGTTCTTGTTAAGGGGAAGATATTGTAACATCCCACTGTTTGGGAGGTTATAAGGATCCAAATTTAATATGTGCATTTGCAAAGCATGCATCTAAAAGTACGGGAAATTTTGGCGCGAAAGTTTAGACAAAGCAAAGTGACCAATGCCTCACTTGACATGATGAAATTTGATCTAGTTCATCTAGTCAAGAGTACATTTGGAGTGATATTTATAAAAAGTATCTTAAGAAACCAAATCATCTGGTTACACAAACCATAATTGGTTGTGACCAACACAAACTCTCAACAACCTTAACCACAAGTCTTTAAGTGACTTGGGATAATTCATTAGATATCTACAACCCAAAGAGGGGTTGAGTACCCAATCACATAACCGATAATCGCACTTTCATAAATGAGTTATACACAACTTAACCATCTCATCAACAGAGATGTTATCACCTATAAAACAACAACTCTCTAAGTTATCAACCATTCACACCACACCTTTATAAACTATCTCATAATTGTTAAGTGCACTTTCACAATCAAATAACAAAGGTTCAATAGAACACAACAGATCCAAACTAGTGTTAACTCAAACCCACAAGTGGGAAATGACATAGTAATTGTATTAACATATTTATCGAATATGTACAGATCTCATCATCATAAAAGAAGTACCTAAAGAGAAGAAATAAATCTTCTTAAGCTACTATTAAATCTTGATCATTCCATATGATGATTCCAAACCTCTATGTCTGCATTATGTTTACAAATGAAGAACATAAAATAGCAACTTGACACCCTGAGAAAACATGTACCAACTCTGACTTAAATCATTAAACCCTAATAATGTTCTCATGCTCATTGTCTTATCCATCTTATACAAGTGAGCATATGAAATCTCAACACACCAATGAACCATTGGATCATCTTACTATTAATCCATCATTCCATAAGAATTTCACATTTCTATACACATCAAAATTCAACAACTAAGGTATCTCTGGAAACAACTAAGGAATAATAAGAAGTATAACCTCTATTGTGGAATTGAATTAATAGCTAAGTAAAACCAATCATAATGAAACAAATACATATGGGTTGGGAAACAAAATAAGAAGTATATGAAAGAAGAATAAAAGTTGAACTAACTCTTAACCTAGATCTTATTACTTTGTCTAGATAATTTCTACCTGGTTATCTCCCAATCTTCTCTAAGTCATTATGCAAGAGAAGCAACCACATGAACAGAGGAACTACCACAAGAAGATCTTAAGAAGGATTCTTTGGAGGATTAGAAGTGCTATTCCAATTTATCATAAGAGTATTTGGCAACTCTTATATCCTGATATGATCTTATTAACTCCTCATGAAATAGTGTGATATTCCAATGTTAGTGTTATATAGAAGTAGTTTGGTAACAAGCTTGTACACCTTGTTAACATATCACTTTTGTATACTCAAACAATTGAGTGTCATACACAAACAAACAAAAGATTGAATTACATGGTACATCTCAGCCTATTGTATATGAGTAGTAATTTGGAGGCAAGACTAGCTACCTTGTTAACAAATTCTTCTTATATACATAGGGAAGATTGATGTCATAAACTACATCCACATTTATTTTGCAATCAACCAAAACAAAGAATAACACTAAGGAAACAAGAAACCACATTATGATCATCTAAGTAAAATCTTTGCTTGGAATAACTGGCAGTTTTAACCCCAAGGGTGAAATAGTTGGATATGGAATCCCAGAGCACATAATACTTGCAAGTGACAACAGGAGCATCTAAAGACAAGTGGAAATTAGAGAGAAGAACATCAAGCAACAGAAGACCACAAGAAGCAACACTGCCTTAGTAAGGGATCATAAGAAATTATCCAGTGAATCATTAGGATATAATAGAGAACCTATAACTTCTGTCAAGCTCATCAGAGATGATGAACTCATAATAATACCTTTAATGGAAACAATTATCAAGTATGAAATAATAACCAGCCATTTCATCCAAATGTCTTGATATGTGGAGGTTAATGGTAACAGGCTTAATACCTTGTTTTCCATATCCTTTTCAAATGTAAGACTATTAGATGATAACAAAAACTCATCTATATATAACCATGTAAATGATTACATGTTATAAAACAACATTAGATAATATCCAAATTTGGAAACTGGTGAAAAACAAACAAATAGGTTCCCAAAGCCACTCATGTTTTCCACATAATTAGGTATTAAAAACAACAAACATGACTTGTACCCACTTAAGTAAAAGGTCAACCAAAAATTATTAAAACTTCGAACTACGAAAGGTAATATGGTATCATAAAAGAAAACAAGTTCCTTCACCAATGTAAATCATTTGGTATGACATGGTATAAAATTCCCTATTGAGTGATCTTCATTTCAGTGCATAGAAACAATACCAAGTAATGTTACCCAATTATTTTCTAAAAGGAATTGTATCTGAAATTTTCCAATTAAGTTATATCACTTTGATAACCACATGTGTGTTGTGCGGACATGATAACCATGTCTAAAATAACTTTAAAGCCATGTAATAAATTAAATGGAGTGAAAACAGTAAACTCGCTAAAAATTGAACACCCAAGAGAAAATACAAAGATTCTCCAAATTCACCAAATTAAAATGTGGTGAGCTCAGAAATTTGATAAGGATTTCATAAGTGATTTAAAGAAAATTATGTTTACAAATAGGCCCTGAAAACATAGGTTTCTTTTTCAGTTTTTAAGACAGAAGGTCTGGTTTGTAATTATCAGAAGTTCTAGGGGGTTATCGAAAGGTTCCCTTTGTTTCCCTTTCTTCTTCCTCTGCCAGAAGGCAGAGGAGACGTGCTCGAGCTGCTGCTGCGTGTGCCACCTCCTGCTGTCGCCGATTGCAAGGATAAGATCACCAGGTAGTCGTCTGCATGGAGCCCTCCTTGCACTCTCTCGCTCATTGCCTCACTCTCGCTGTATCTGAACCGAGCGAAACCCTAACCTTAGCCCGAACAGCTGTCGTCCGTCGCCGTCCCCTCCGTCCGCGCCGAAACAAATTGAACCCATCCGGAGATGCCCCATGACCTCCTCTTCCTCCTCCAGTAGTCACGCAAGAAGGGAGGGCTAGAGCTTGCCGAATCGTGCCCGTCTTCCTCACCGAAGCCTTCGCCGTAAACTGCTCGTCGCTGGCAATTTCGACCTGTAACATCCCTGCTTTTTGGAAAGTCCAAAAATCACTAAAAATTAAAACTTTTTGTTTTCATGTTATGCAAGTCACCAAAAAAAATGAGATGCAAGAAACAAAATAAAACAATACATGTTCCAATGTTTTGTAAATGAAAATCCAATATACCTATATTCCATAAACCCTAAAAGCCTATTCAAAATAAATATTCTTTATTCAAGGAAATTGTTTTCTCTTAGAAAACCTTATTTTATAACATGTTTTAAAATCAAATATTACTTTGAATAATGTTTTATAGCCTTTGAAACCATAGAATTATTACCTCTAACAGTTCCTATGCCTCAAAATTATTTTATGAGAATAACAACTATTTATATTGATATCCAAATGTCATTCCAAGTTTTAAACATAAAGTTGTATTCATAAAATGTTTTGATTTGAAAATAACATAAAATAGGTCTTCAAAACAATATTAAATCTTGAGGAGTTTTCTAATTTTTATTTAAGCCACTTTTATATTTATTTAATCTTCTATTTAAAAAAATGGAATTAAGTTACTATTAGTAAATCACTGAAATGTTAAGTTTATAAAAATATGAAAGTAAGGTAAAATGAATTTCAAAAATAGTATTTGACATGATTATTGTCTCTGAAATTTTATTTAATCAAAACCTCATTTTATTATTTTTCTAATTTAAAAATATACAATAAGGTACTATTAGTAGTTATTTATATTTTCAAAATATAAAAAGTGAAATGTTCAAAAGTTTATAAAAATGTTCTAAACAGAAAGATATTAATTTTACAAGTTTTTAGAAATTATTTTGAGGTCTTTTGGATTAATAAAACAAAAGATATTAAAAACAGAAATAAAAAAAGAAAAGAAAAAGGCTAGATGACGTCATGATGATGTCATCGTCATGAAGCCACAACCGTTGCTGTTTCTTCCGTTTCTACTCCGATTTCAATCCGGCGATAACTCGCGATTTACGGCGCATTAACTCTGCCCGAGCCCAGATCCTTAAAGCCCTGCCTCCCGCCGTTGTTTCCCCTCTCACTCCCCTCTGGATCGAGCACCCAGGCCCTCGAAATTGCTCGCTGGAGCCGCACGGGACCACCGCCGTTCAACCTCGATCCCGGCCACCGTAGCCCGTATCCTCTACCCCTCTCTGTCTCTTTTCCTCCCCTAGGTCCCGCGCACGCACCTGAACCATCCATTATTTCTTTTCTCGCAGAGGGAGCGTCGTGCCGTGCTCGCCGGAGTCGCGTCGTCACCATCCGTGTTGCGCCACCGTCCCCGGAAGCGAGACAAAACACTATGGCCTCCATCGAGCTCGTCATCGCGAGCTGAACCTCGTCGTGCCTTTCCCGTGTCCGAAGGACCACCGGAGAAGCCCCGCCGTCCACACCCGTGCGCCGCCGTCTTCCTCCATTCCGGCGAAGTCCCACCGCCCGGTGAGTTCCATTTGATCCCCGTCCGTTAGATCTAGATCCCACGGCCCCTGTTAAATCACTTACCGAACCGGTACCAACCAACCACAGCGCGCCGCGTGGCTGCCAGTCAGCACGCGTTAAGTTCTCTATTCGTCCCTCGGTGCAGCGAGTAGACGGCCCAAGCCCAATTCCTACCCACCACACCGCGCGACAGATAAGCCGTTTTCGGCCCAGCCAGTCTCTGGAATTATTTCCGAATAGAAATTAAAAAGTAGATTTTACAAAAAAGCCCCTAAAACTTTGAAACTTCATAACTTTTAAACCACTTGGCCAAATTTGTTAATCTTGGACTTTTTGAAATCCCCTGGATCTGTAGAATCTTTTAGCACTGTTAAAATTCAAAATTGACAAACTTAAATTGGTTCAAATTCAAATATGCTTGTTTGATGAATTTTGGCATAATTCAAATTCTACAAATCCAAAAATTGCAAATAAAATATATTTGGAAACCTTAGGATGTGTAATTTCATACCCTCTGTCCCAAAATAATATTTGAACAAATTAAAATTTATTTTAGAATTAAGTTGTCTATTTGAGTATTTTTGACATAAATTAATTTCTATAAATATTTTCACTATAGTTCCTTTTGCAAAATTGCTCCATTTGATAACCTTGAACCAGAAACAACCGTTCCCAACCATTTTGGACATCCTTGGACCATGGCCATGAGTATTTGGCAAAAAACCCAACATAGTGATACATCCATTTTTCACCATGCCTTAGGATTTGTTCTCAACTGTTATTCCTTGATGTTATGTATATTTGGAGCCAATCCAAGTCCTTAGAATGTATCAATCACATATGGTACCAAGTAGTGAACTTTAGTTTTCTATCTTCTCCACTCCCCCCATTCTTGCTTCAAGAAATTCACCAAGTCAGCAAAATGGAGATCAAGACTCAAGCACAAGAATGAAACTTCAATATCAACTTGGTGGCAACATGAAGAGCTATGAGGAATATCATTGTAGAAATTGAAGGAAGGACATAGACTCCACAACAACAAGAAGAAACTCAATGAAGTACAGGAGTATGAAGAAAATCAAGGAGAAGACATTTTCCTCTCTCTTCCTATCCCTTCCATTTCTTTCTTTTCAAATTGACTTAGTGGTATTTGTGTCCATCCCATACCCAAATAAATTAGTGAAGTGAAAGCCATGAAGAATCTATCAAGACCAAGAGAAGAATCCATACAAGGAACAAGTCTACAATAGAAGCATGAAGGTGATCCTCAAGAAGACAAGCATGTGAAGACTTGGAGAAATCCATACAAGTTGAAGAATAACAAGTTGTTTTTGTCTAGCCCTTGACCCAAATGGAAAATACCAAGACTTTAACTTGTTATCTCCTTTGTTATGAAGTTAGTTGAACCTAGACCTAGCCTCAACCAAAATGGAAGGACTAACTTAGATCACTCAAATGTTTTGATGAAAACAACTAAGTGTTACACTTTGTATTGTGATACTTTAGTTGAAATAGTGAGATCACCTTGGTGAACTCTTGGAACTTCCTCGACAAGTATGGTTATAATAAAGTTAGTTTTCTACAAAACTCAACCTAGTCCATCCCAAGTAAAACCTTGGAAAGTCCTTAGAATGTATTGAACCATTAGAGAATAGATTATGTCAAAATCAAACCTTGACCTTGTCCTAGCCAACTTGGTCCAACTCCTTTGTTATGTTATTTGATCGGTTTGCTTTCTCCACTTATGTGTTTGATTGCTAGGATGCTTGTTTATTTTTGTTATTGTGTTTTCAATGAATAGATTGTACGGAGAGCAACGATCTTTTGTGAAGAGTGTGATTTCTTCACCAACTTCAACAAGGCAAGTAACACACCATCAACTACCCATTATTTTCTATATGCATTAGTTGATTTTGAGTAGCATGCATGATAGGAAATTTTGCTAAGTTATATTATGCTATGCTATTATCCTAGTAGTGTGTAGCCATCTCTTTTACCCTTGTTATTTTGATAGCCTTAGAACTTATTAGAAGCTATGCAATGTTACAAATTGTTTTACTAGATGTTGAGGAAAAATTCTAAGTATAACTAATAAATAAACCACCTGGGTGGAAGTGGTAAGACTGGTTTATGTTGAGTGTTGCCTCAGGGCCCTTATCTAAGGGTTATTCCACTTGAGGTTGTCACTTGCGGATGGCCACCCAAGAACAAAGAGATTAATAAGTCCCTCTAAGTCTAGTAGCTTACCGTGCAGCCTTTCGACATATGGGCTCTGTCTTGATCAACTAAGTTGTGAGAGTTCATGTGACGCCCCGGGATCGGGCACTATGCAGATTTCAGCATTCCCGCCAAATCCGCATAATAACCGATTCCAGGTTGCCACTTATGATAACATTACAACAGTTCACGAATATTCCACAATTACAACAGAAACAGATAGATACAAGATGACTCAAACGAGCCAGGGATACAACTGATACAATACAAAGATCCAAATAACAGCGGAAGAAACAACATATCGTCCGACTACGGACAAGATCCAAATAGGACTAAGAGTCCTGAAGATAACCGAAGGCGTCCAATCCCTGCCCAGGCCAAGCCGGAGGGATTCCCAAGCTAACGTCGTCAGACTTCAAACCTGTTGACTGCAATGTTGAATATGCAGCCACGAAAAAGGATTCGTGGGTCAGTACGGTTAAGTACTGGCAAGTGGATAACCCATACTCACAAGATACCGGCGTAGCCAGTCATCACAAGATACAAATACTTTGGGATCAACGGAAAGGAAGGGATTATTGCAAATAAGCGGCAGCGGGCTGCACTAACCAACTACAGAAACACACTACCACTTCCGACTAACAGAAAGAAGATAAGATAGCGTATCGGAACCAACTACAACTACTCACCAAACTATACCCATCCAATGTCACCCCCTACTAAGGAAGCAACCCAAGGATAACTCACACGGTTGATTAATGATGGATCAAGTTATTGTGTCAATAAGACTATTACTAGTCAAGTTATTATCATTAGGTGTAAGTTGTCTGAGTACTTGTTAGCCAGTACTTTCACCAAGTAATCCATAACCGCGGAAAACACGGCTTCTCGAGAAGATTTATCCCTGCAGGGTGTGCTCCAGTACCCGTACACACTCAAGCCACCAACTAAAACTCAGGTTGGCTTGACACGACCCAAACCATCTCTACAACCCATCCTAGGAGCCACGGAGCTATAAGGTCCCAGCCACGCAGCCGAATACTCAGCGCAGGTGTGCAAAACTCCCGCAGGACACAACACCCCGGCACTACAGGCCTCGCCCTATCTGCATCACCATCATCATAACCATCACCAGTAACCATGGGGGGCACTCCCATTATGCAAAGGAGCAAATGGAACACCCGAACTAAGTGTGGCTCTTCGGACAAGCTGCAGATCAGGTCTAAGTCGAGGGGGGTCCCATACTACCACCCGGATGCGGTGAGCACGCTCGTCATGGATCAGTAGACAAGACTCTTTTCCTAGTTTCGACACTAGCAGGCTTCAAAACCCTAACCCGGGCCTCCTGCCGGTGCCTTATCATCAAATTATTAATACCCAAACATTAACAGTTTGTTGATTGAATTGAAACCCAACTATCAACTAAACAGGTGATACGACAAAGGATAACAAGACTCGAGCACAAACAAACCTAAGCATGCAACTACGACACGAGGGCCAACAAGGTAAACAAGCAACAGTTAATGGGAAGTGGAAGGAAACGGCTATATCATGGCTGCAGGGTAAACATATAATAGGATCGAGACACAAGCATCGAATCAGCAGGCTAGAATAAGAACAACGGAAAGAATCCGTAACAAGTGATGAAAGGCAGCCATTTGGCAGCAAGTGAGTATACTTGCCTGGAATCCAGCAAGGTAGCAGAACTTGTCGTTGCTCACATCATCTCAGCGTCCTATCCGCGAAGAGGCAACGAACTAGAACAAATACCGGATGCAACAATTACTACTACGGCAAAAGATCCAGCATGATCCTATTTTATATGCATGACATGGCAATATGCAACAGGGGAAACAACTTAAGCAATTTAATCGGAACCGGAGTCCGGAGAAATAGGGATTGGTTCAAATTGTTTATCTAACCATCAATTTAAATGTTGTTTAACATGGATAACATTAAATAGGTGAGCTACACAATATTAAATGGAATAGGGCAACAATTGAATTTAATACCCCAACACATTCCATATTTAATTATTAGGTGATATTACTATTACCCGCACCCACAAAATGCAATGCAAACATGATGCGATGACATTTTGAATATAGTTGATATGTTATAGAAAATAGGGCATAGGTATAGGGGTTTTAGGGTTTGGGTTCGCACGTTGGAAAGAGGATCGCCGGGTCAACGCCGGAAACTTCGGAACGTGGAGGAAGTAGACGTTGTAGGGGAAGTAGTCGACGTCGAGGAAGTAGTCGAAGTAGTCGTTCTCGTTTCCGTAGCCGAGGTAGTCGTTCACGTCATCGGTGGTCGTGGTCGATCTTTTCATCGAGGTCCGAAGAGGAAGTAGGCGTTCGTTCTCAAACCACACGTTCATCGTCGTCGACGTAGTCGTTCAACGTCCGGAGCCGGTGTAGTCGTAGTAGTCGTGGGCGAACCGCTACCGCATCGTCTTCGGGGTCGGAGGTGATCGTGACGGTCCCGGTCTTCGGGCGCGCACGAAGGCGGCCAACGCAAAACGGACATGGTAGATCTTATCGAGGTAGCGGAACTTGTCGACGAAGATCTTGTCGTCGAGGTACGGCTCGGGGTCGATCTTGGCACGGTCGTGGTCGAGGTACTCGCCGCGTCCGTATAGAAGATCTTGGTGGTTCCGATCTTCGGGTGCGTGGGAGATCTTATCGACGGTCGAGGTTCACGGAAATGGGGCCTTGGCGATCCCGGTCTTGAGGCTCTGATTCAGCCTTCTCATCCATCTACTTAGGACAGACACCCAACAGCTTACCTGGGCTCACTTGGTGAAATCAATTGCTGAATTTGGCATCAATGCAGTCCATGGTACATATAAATGCCTCATCGTTTTCACCTAGCCTAGCAACAATTGGATGGCAGAAGTATGGCCAAACCTTTTCTCGTACAGGAGGGCAGAGACAAGGCTGGCGAAGTTATCGGCTTCATGCCCCTCTTCCCCCACAGCTGGTACAACGTCCGGGAGTCGGTAGCGAGGCCGGAGAGGCCGGCGTACAGCTTGCCATAGGTCCCGATTACTGAACACTCTCTGGAATTCGGTAGCTGCGGTATGCAGCTGCAAGCCGAGGCACCGGCCACTGGCTTTCCCCACCATCGCCACCACGGCACTCACGTTGTACTCAAAGATCGACATGGTCGGCGCGGATGCTTCCGACAGCGGCCGGGTAAGCGGAGCGAGAGGAGACGGCCATGAAGGGAGCTATGGGAAGGAGAACGGCCGGCGATGCAAGGAAGAGGAGGGCGTGGTGGAGGGAGCACGGAGGAGGTCGGGCTGAGCTCGCCCCCTGGCGGCGGAGAGGACGCCGGCGACGGGGGCGCGGCGGCCGCGGGAGGAGCAGGGGCAGAGATGGCCGGCGGGAGGCGGGGATGGAGAAGGAGTTCCGGCGGGGCGCCGGCCATCGGGGGGGAGGGGAGGCCACCTGCCGGTGGGAGAGGAGGCGAGTTGGGCGAGAGGAATCGAGAGAGAGAGGGGCGACGGGAGGAGGACGATGGAGTCGAGCGGGAGGCAGGGAGGGATCGAGCGCTGCTCTCCCTCCCGTGCGGTTCCCTTCGTTTTTTTTTCTTTTGCACCGGTGGGAGGACCCCTTTGCAAATAACAGAAACGGCGGGGGGGGGGGGGAATTGAGAGGGAGGGAATTAGACTTAGGGTTTGAGAGAGGGAGGTGCGGTTGGGCCTTGCTGGGCCAAGAAAATTGGGCCGGCTGGCTTGGCTGCCCCCAAACAAATTTTTTTGTTTTATATTTTTTTTTCCACAAGTGTTTAGGCCAAGAAAAATAGCTTTAAACATTAAATAAATTTCTGTAAATTTAGCAAACAAAATTCAATTAATTTCATTTAGTGTGCAAGTTTTAAAATGCACGAAAATGTGTGATGCCATGATGCACAAAAATAAAAACAACTCGCATAGCAATTGGGGAAAATCCCCGGACGTTACAGTTCAGCCCAGGCTTGACTAGCAGATGTAGCAAAATTATAGGTGGAACAGTCTTGCCGGTGGGTTTGGACTTCTTCTTCTGAAAGATCTCGTCTCAATTCTCTCCTTTCCATGATGCACTCCGGGTGTATAGGATGTTTGGGTTCATTGAAGACAAAGGGTGAAAGTGCACAACCTCTGCAGAGTCAACAAACTAAGATCTTAGCCGTGTCCCCGGTTATGGAAAACTATGAGCAGCTGGACAAGGATTGACGGAAGAATCTCATCACCATTTTCAATAAGTAAAATTTTGACCAAGTGAACAGTAGTTGTGGTGCTTGGATGTTAATCCAATGATGCCACCCCTTTGAAAAGAAAAGTTTGTTTTACAAAAGTGATAGGAGAAAACTGGCTTTATACAAACATAGCCAAAACTCCACTCAGCCAAATGACCATGTAGTATTAGTCTTGCCATTTATATCCACCACAGTGTTACTTGCCAATACATTAACTTGTATTGACTCCCTTGTGGCTGCATATTCCATATTGCAGATGTTTCTGAAGACGAGTGAGGATTTCGTTTAGGATCTCGAGACTATCGCCAACATGTTTTTCCTGTGGCACATGAAGAAGATGGGATCAATGTGTACTATGTTTTCCGCTGTATATCTTTGTTTTCTGCTAGTCTTCTAAGACTATGCAAGTTGTAATACTATTTTGTAAAGACTGGATCATGCGATGTAATAGAATTTGATGCATTTGCATGATATTTCATTTTGTACCGTGGTGCTAGCAATTGATCCAGGGACTAGCACACTGACACAGGTATTCCATCTTTATTAAAAGTTGGGATGCTACAAAATGGTATCAGAGCATTGTGTTGCCTGTAGCATTCGAGCCCTTAGGTTTGGAAAACCCTTTTTGATCAAATTTATTGACTCCTTTCAGTACTTTTGGATCCTAGCGGCATAGTGAGATGAAGCGGCCCGAACAACTTTACGTGTCCACGGACACGAGAACGTTCCCTGATTGGCTAGCGGGTGCCATTATCTCTCACTATAGTGAATATCCAATTTGCAACAAGTTGTTAATAACCCATTGATCACCCTAGGATTGAAGACTTTCTATGTTCAAACTGTCTAGAAAGAAAACAATCATCTTGATTCTTCTTATATCATCTCATCTATTATTCACCTTCAAAATTTTCTAGATGACCTCCCTCTTCAATACCATCAAGAATGTTGATGACCATACCAAGAAGTGCAAGAAGTATTTTCACCACATGAAGACCTACACTCAAGATTTTTGAAGAACTTGAAGAAAAACATAGACTTCACAACAATCAGAATACCTCAAGACATTGATAGAAGAATTTGAAGAAAAACTCAAGAAGATATAGATGAGACCACCAATCTAGTTTGTTAGAACAACGTTAACATATTGGTGTATTGATCATACCAATGAGAGTGGTATGAAAATATTAGTTGTTTTCAAAAACCCTGTTGTTTGGTGTGATTATTGTGTTGCCATATGTTTGTTATGTGTTGTTTGTAAGATGAGTTTCCTTGAACTGATGTGTTGGGGTAGGAATGTCTTTAGTCTATTTCTAATCTCTACTCATTCATGCTAAGCCAAACCAAAACCCATACCCATTTACCCCCCATATTGGGCTACCATATGAAGTGCAACAACAAACCTTTCACCCAATAATGTCATGACTAGTTCTTTATAGAGACACAAGCCATACAATTGAGGAATGTCACAGATTTCAAGATTTTTTGTGTGTGAAGGAAAAATCACATCAATGATCAATGCCAACTACATCATATGGAGCAACAAGAAAATCAACAAGTGAAGAAAGACAAGTAAACCCCAAGTTGCATGAGCTATGAAGATTTCAAAGCCAACTACACCAAGAGAAGAAATAGGAGTTGACGCAACCCCAATAGTGTAAGAGCTTATAGTTTAGCAACAGGTTTGTCTTTCGGATTGGAAAATTTCTGTTAGACAAGTGAGATGACCTAGTGGTATTAAACAAGATTCACCAATCCAAGTACAAGGTAATGATTGAGTGCAACATGGATTGGCCCCCATGGTGACTACTCACATTATTTACTTTTGCTATGAGGAATGTTATATCTGAGTGACATACCAATTAGAGAGACGACGATGTTAAACCTGAGCCATAGGATGGTAGAATACAATAATGACCCTATGTTAGTGTTACTGAAAATGCACTATTTTTGGTAAGGATCAAGCCAACCTTGGAGCTATCAAGCAATGGAAGATGTTGCCTACCATGAGAGTTTCTTTAGAAATAGCATGGTTTTTGCCTTCAAGGATGACAACAAGAAGATGAAGATTTCCAAGGATATCAATGAAGGGGAACGTAGCATAGAAAACAAAAATTTTCCTACGCGAGAGACACCCGAAAGGCCAAGATCTAATCTAGGAGATGAAGTGCAACGGGCAACGAGAGGGTTAAGGAGAACACATACCCTCGAAGACTCAAAATGGTACGAGATCAAATATCGTTGTTGGCGTAGTCGTACTCACACCGATCCCGATAGCGAGAAGATGGCACCGCAATCCGATGGTGCATCCGTGATCGGTCACACGTACGGTTGATGACGACCTCCGTTCCCTCGTTCCAGCGGGGCGCGGAAGTAGAGGATCCCTCGGAACTCCAGCAGCACGACGACGTGGTGGTGGTGAAGAATCCCACGGTCAGGGCTTCGCCAAACCGGAGACCATGAAATGGAGCAGCGGGTGGAGGGAAATGGAAGTAGACAAGTGTGTGGAGGAGGGAGAGCTCTCACCCTCCTTTTATAAGAGAGGGGGGAGGCAGCCCAAGGGGGGTGCGGCCAGCCCCATGGTGTGCCCCCACCTCTTCCCTCATGATGTGAGTGGACACTCCACTCACACCCACTCATTTTCCTTTAAACCCCACTTAGAAAATCCAAGAGTTTTTCTTTAATAAATCAATAAAACATTTTTATTTCTTTATTTCAGCATTTGTTAATTCTATTAACAAACATTTGCATAAAGAACCTCAAATCATTTGTTAATTCTATTAACAACCATTCGACGAAAAACCCCTTGAACTATTTCAATTTTCCCCGAAACAATTTCGGTGATGCTCAAAATATTCTTCGATATTCCGTATCCTCTCAAACGCGTCATCGAACCTTAAGTGTGTCACCCTACGGTTCGCGAATAAGATAGACATGATCGAGACTCCTCTCCGATCAATAATCAACAGCGGGATCTGGAGATCCGTGATGACTCCTATATATTCAACGATGACTCTCGTGATCGTGTGAACCAACAACGTCGTGAACTATTCCCTTTGTCTCGCGATATTTTACTTGTCCGAGATTCGATCATTGGTATCAACCATACCTTGTTCAATCTCGTTACTGACAAGTACTCTTTTCTCGTTCCGGTGATATAACATCCTTGTGATCATATCACGTGCTTGCAATCGGTTTCGATGTGATATCACCGAGAGGGCCCAGAGTATATCTCTCCGTCATTTGGATGGACAAATCCCACTCTTGATCCATGATCCTCAACTAATACTTTCCGAATACTTAACGACACCTTTATAGTCACCCTGTTACGGTGTGACGTTTGATGCCATCAAAGCACTCTTCCGGTATCAGTGATTGACATGATCTCAAGGTCTAAGGAATAAGTTACTTCGTATGTTTGATATAACAATGTAAACTAAATGACTTGATCGCATTGCTATATTCTCTTTGGGTATATGTTCATCACATCATTCTTCCAATGACATGACCCCGTTATTAATAACATCCAATGTTCATGATCAGGAAACCTTGATCATCTATTAATCAACGAGCTAGTTAAAAGAGAGGCTTTACTAGGAACCATTGTTTGTTTATTAAGCACACATGTATCAACGTTTCCGGTTAATACAATTCTAGCATGAGAAATAAACATTCATCATAAACAAGGAATAAGATAATAACCATTTTATTATTGCCTCTCGGGCATATTCCCTTCAGTCTCCCACTTGCACTAGAGTCAATAATCTAGTCTGTAAGCACTTAACACATATGGCATTCCAGTGTTATTACCATGCTTCGCATGTGGTAAACATCATCAAAAAAGATCTGAACTGTTCAGGTCCTATTATATTTGCATGTTCTTTGCGTCTACACGCATCACTCATTCTCTAATGAGATGGCTTTGTATATATATGGTCAATTGGTGAAAACTTAATTCCTCAGATTAAACTGATGTCACTAACATTGTGAAAATGTAGCTTCATAGTGTTAGCATTCTTGGAAACTCACCAAGTTCCGGTGATACCTTAATTCCTCAGCTTAAACTGATGTTACTAACATTGTGAAAATGTAGCTTCATAGTTTCAGCATTCTTGGAAATTCACCAAGTTCAATAAAGAACTTCTTGACACAAAATACGCTTATAATCAGTTGTTAACACAACGATATACTTTAGCCTTTGTTGTAGTATCTGTCACAATATTTTAATTTTGAAACTCTTTCAAATCCAGCATGGAACTTTCTTCCATCCTATTGTGCTACCCTTCATCACATATTTTAATTGAGATAAAATTACTTGAATAAATGATAAGACTATTAGTGTAACATATTGCAACTAATATTTTGTCATTACTATATAGGAAAACATATCCTTAGCATTTCTAAAATGACACAAGGATCTCTCCCTCTATTGTCTAATCATCATATGAATTATCCTACTATAACATTTTATAGCATAGGACTCATCTGGTTGTGTACATAGCATGGAAACATGACTTAGAAATCTCAATTTCAATGATGCTCATCATGTGTCAAAACACATGAATCTTGCTCAATTATTTTCCATGTGACAAGAAACTTTCTTATCAATTTTATATTGACTTACTTCAATATTTCATCTATGTAATTTGGCTTCAATCATATCAGGCGCTTCAATCCATCTTTTATAGATATCGATGCCCAATATCTTCTAAGTCTTTCATCAATATGAAAATCTTAACCGTGTTAATTTAAAATACATATTTTCCAATCAACCATATTTCATCTACATAAAGTATTGGAAATATGTCATAGCGCTCCCACTTAATTTCTTGTAACTTTATAAGCATCTTTATCGTTCATGATGGAATCAAACTCTTTTGATAACTTCATTAAGGTGAAGATTTCAACTTCGTTATGCTCACTTCAACCATTGAAGTGTGCATACCTTTCTAGCAACCTTTTTGAATTTTACAAAAACTCTCAGACTGTGTCAAGTACACATCCTTGATAAAACTTCCTTGAGAGGAGAGTTGGTTTTGTTATTCAACTGCCATATCATAATATGTAACTTTGCTAGAACTATCTGCAAAGACTAAGCATCACTACGGAAGATCAAAATCTTGTAGTAGTGAACTCTTTGAACTTCGTCGAAAACAACTTTTCGATAAGTACAACTTTCAAAGGATGTAAAATCCATGTCTTTGTCGCTATATAGACCATTTTGCTATCGTTAGGCATCATGCCTATCGAAAGGACTACCAAGTCACATACTTGATATTCATACAAGGATACTATGGCGGATATAATGACTCATAGTCAATTTTACGAAGCCAGGGCCCATCATTTGCTTCCTTTATAAGGTTCAGGTCCTTTTGTTGTCAAAACAACACTTTACACTTAAACCACAAGTTGTTCTAAGTACAAAGTTTTTGGACTTTACTGGTACAGTTCGCAAACTCATTTGAAGTATCTACAACATTTGTAGTGTCTTCTACTTAGTCAAAATAGTAAACCCCGGAACAACTTCCAGTGCTGCGCTACTCTTGACATGATAACGAAGATTCTCTAACCTCGTTGAGTTTGTACTGTGCTCCCACTCACTTGTTTCGCAAGAACTACTTTCTCAAGAAATCAACCCTTTCTGACAAACAACATTTGTCTTTTGGTTCGGTGATAGGAGAAATACCCAATGTTTTATTTGGGATAACCTTATAAACATATATTTATCCTATTTTGGTTGTAAACATTTTACACATGCTATGCATACCAAAACTTAAGAAAGTGACAATTCGGGTCACTACCCAAACCATATCTTATATGTTGTCAATTTAAGCGGATCATGATGGTGCTCTTTTCAGTGGAAAAACGGTTGTCACTAATGTATAAACTACAAAATTATAATGGCATTTTTATTAATCTTACCATGTCAAACAAGGTTTGATTTTGTCTCTCAAACACTCCAAACTAATGTGGGGTAATTCGAGTAATATAAGTTGTAGAACAATTCTGCAACTTCTCAGATGTTTTGCTAAACTTGTAACTCAAAATTTATTCTTTATGATCGAATCATAAATACTTGATTATCTTGTTACAATGATTTTTACTTCATATTAACAACCTTTTGAACCAATTCAAAATATCAAACTCTGTTCCCTTTAAATAGATATATTCACATATCTACTTAAGTCATCGACAGAATTTTATGAAGGAAAAATTAATCCACCATACATGACTACACATAATGGACTATACATCAATATGTATAATCTCCACTAAATTAGTCGTCCATTCTACTTTGGCCTATGAACGGAATTCTAGTCATCTTTTGGAAGGGGTCTCACAAGCGTCAATTTATTCAAAATAAAATGACTCCGGAAGTCCATCAATATGGAGTTCCTTCATGTTTTCCTTTCCGATATGAACTAAAATGGTGGTGTCACAATTTAAGTGAAAATCTTTTACGTTTTGCAACGTTTAGCATTCATTCTTATAGATGTTTACTTTACCAACATGATTTATATTAACATATCCATCAGTTATGGAATATGGTCATAGGTTGAACAATCTCATTTGTTCTCACAAAAGACTAGAACAAAATAACAAATTATTAAGTTCTTCAAACAAATCTTGACTGTTTGGTTCGATACGACAATGAACACAACAACACTTTATTTATGTTCTTGTCATAATCGATTCCACATATATTACTAGTTCCTTTTAGGCCCTTGTATTTCTTGCATTGCGTTGCTTTGTATGACAACTCATACCAACCAATGTGGTATCAAAATACCCAAAAATACTTTGTTAACTAGTAATACATATATAACTTGTATATCAAGCATATACTCCTGAGCTGGACTTTTCCAGTTATCTTCTTTTCTGCCATATATCCTTTTGTAATTCTATTTTCAATATTCCCTTGTTATTCATATACTATCACCCATTGAGTCATACTTTGAGTTTGATTGTTCTACTAATATCACCATATTAATAGCATTCTTCTAGATTCCACTCTTAGCAATCTCCAAGTAAGGTAAAAGACTTTACCTATACTTTTAATCCATCCCATCATGACAATTTTTATGATTAAGTTACTATAGCTCGAAGGAAGGGATTTAGAGGATAATTTTTAGCATCCAATTTCTTGGAATATTCAAACGCCTAGCGTCTTCAATCATTGCATATATTCAGATAATATAAGCAAACATTGTCACGCTAAATTATACTCAGTCATGTTGCTACAAATAAGTTTCCAGATATCAATATATCTTTCACTTGATTGTTTCTGAAAACAACTCCTTTTAGTTCCAAAATCACCTTGATCAACAAAACATTCTTTTGAAGATAAAGTAATATGGAAGCAACCATGACTCTAGATTCTAAGTAGGAATTATTTGCTCTCTAGATCAATCAATCATTAACCATATGGAGCTAGGTAGGAAATACCAAAAATCTACAATAGGACTCAATTTTAAATTTCAATAATACGGTACCAATCTTAGAATGGTATTTACTAGATCATAACAGTTATATCTCAATTAACAATCTAAGTGTAAGGTAGTTATGTGGATGCCAATGACTACTACAAGTTGTGCAAATTCACTTTGATTTGTTGTTCATGATAAATAAGTTCAAGTTAATTCAAATTAAGCCATGAACTCCCACTCAAAAACAACATCCCTCTTAGTCGTCTTTAGTGATTACACGAACCAATTCACTACACCAAAACCGATCATCACGTGAGATGATGTAGCTTCAAAGGCGAACATCGACATGTTCATCATATCATCCATATGACTCATGCTTTACCTTTCGGTTACGTGTTCCGAGGCCATGTCTGTACATGCTAGGCTCGCCAAGTAGAACCGTAGTATTGCGTGTGTTTCAAGGCCATGTCTGTACATGCTAGGCTTGAAAACACCCGTTGTATGCGAACGTTGAGTCTGTCACACCCGATCATTACGTGGTGTCTCGAAACGACGAACTTTCTTAACGGTGCATACTTTAAGGAAGAACACATTATTATCTTGATATTAAGTGAGAGGGATCATCTTATAATGCTACCATCGCTATCTAAGCAAAACAAGATGCATAAAAGGATTAACACAAACATCACATGTAAGGATAACGTGATATGATATGGTCCTCCTTGCACTTGATCTCCATCATGTGCATCATGGTATGATCTCCATCATTCCACCGGCATGGTACCAAGTACCACGGTACCCCAAACTTGATTGTCCACCAATAAGAAGACAACCATATGGATACCTTCCGGTATATCAATAATTTACAAAATAGATCATCTCATAATCAAATTTGTAATATTGACCATATCACATCACATGCCCAGCAAAAACTAGTTAGACGCTTCTAATTTATTTTTGCATATTTTACGTGGCTTAGGGCTTTCGAGGATAGAACCGTTCATACCTACGAACATCAACCACAACGTTGATAAACACATTTTTAACAACCCTTCGTAGATTAGATCTTAACTATAGTAGGAGAAACAGACACCCGCCAGCCAGTTATGCAATACAAGTTGCATGTCAGTTGTGGAACAAGTCTCATGTACGTGGACATGTAAGGTTAGTCCGGGCCGCTTCATCCCACTATGCCACTAAGATCATAAAATAGTCAAGGAGGTAATAACATGATCATCAACGCCCACATACACCTATGTGTTCTACCCGTACAAAACATCTACGCATAGATCCGGCTCTGATACCACTGAAGGGGAACGTAGCATAGAAAACAAAAAATTTCCTACGCGAGAGACACCTGAAAGGCCAAGATATAATCTAGGAGATGAAGTGCAACGCGCAACGAGAGGGTTAAGGAGAACACATACCCTCGAAGACTCAAAATGGTACGAGATCAAATCTTGTTGTTGGCGTAGTCGTACTCACACCGATCCCGATAGCGAGAAGATGGCACCGCAATCCGGCGGTGCATCCGTGATCGGTCACACGTACGGTTGATGACGACCTCCGTTCCCTCATTCCAGCGGGGCGCGGAAGTAGAGGATCCCTCGGAACTCCAGCAGCACGACGACGTGGTGGTGGTGAAGAATCCCACGGTCAGGGCTTCGCCAAACCGGAGACCATGAAATGGAGCAGCGGGTGGAGGGAAATGGAAGTAGACAAGTGTGTGGAGGAGGGAGAGCTCTCACCCTCCTTTTATAAGAGAGGGGGGAGGCAGCCCAAGGGGGTGCGGCCAGCCCCATGGTGTGCCCCCACCTCTTCCCTCATGATGTGAGTGGACACTCCACTCACACCCACTCATTTTCCTTTAAACCCCACTTAGAAAATCCAAGAGTTTTTCTTTAATAAATCAATAAAACATTTTTATTTCTTTATTTCAGCATTTGTTAATTCTATTAACAAACATTTGCATAAAGAACCTCGAATCATTTGTTAATTCTATTAACAACCATTCGACGAAAAACCCCTTGAACTATTTCAATTTTCCCCGAAACAATTTTGGTGCTGCTCAAAATATTCTTCGATATTCCGTATCCTCTCAAACGCGTCATCGAACCTTAAGTGTGTCACCCTACGGTTCGCGAATAAGATAGACATGATCGAGACTCCTCTCCTATCAATAATCAACAGCGGGATCTGAAGATCCGTGATGACTCCTATATATTCAACGATGACTCTCGTGATCGTGTGAACCAACAACGTCGTGAACTATTCCCTTTGTCCCACGATATTTTACTTGTCCGAGATTCGATCATTGGTATCAACCATACCTTGTTCAATCTCGTTACTGACAAGTACTCTTTTCTCGTTCCCGTGATATAACATCCTTGTGATCATATCACGTGCTTGCAAGCGGTTTCGATGTGATATCACCGAGAGGGCCCAGAGTATATCTCTCCGTCATTTGGATGGACAAATCCCACTCTTGATCCATGATCCTCAACTACTTTCCGAATACTTAACGACACCTTTATAGTCACCCTGTTACGGTGTGATGTTTGATGCCATCAAAGCACTCTTCCGGTATCAGTGATTGACATGATCTCAAGGTCTAAGGAATAAGTTACTTCGTATGTTTGATATAACAATGTAAACTAAATGACTTGATCGCATTGCTATATTCTCTTTGGGTATATGTTCATCACATCATTCTTCCAATGACATGACCCCGTTATTAATAACATCCAATGTTCATGATCAGGAAACCTTGATCATCTATTAATCAACGAGCTAGTTAAAAGAGAGGCTTTACTAGGAACCATTGTTTGTTTATTAAGCACACATGTATCAACGTTTCCGGTTAATACAATTCTAGCATGAGAAATAAACATTCATCATAAACAAGGAATAAGATAATAACCATTTTATTATTGCCTCTCGGGCATATTCCCTTCAATCAAAAGACCAAGTTGAGAGTGAACCAAAGGCTTTTGTTTGACCCAAATAGTGACCCCTCAGTGTCAAAGGTAGTTCAACATACCTATGGTGGTCTGCAGCTCTACCATGAAGGAATTTTCTACTCAAGCAAATCTCAAATTAATCTACACTACAATCTAATGGAAATAGACTATCCACAAAAGTTTATTTTAAGGGTGGTAGCCCATCCAGTAGTTTTGGAACCCAGTTACCCAAACCTAATGTTTCTTTCTATCCTTCCCAAATCTCGGGACGAGATTTCTTTTAAGGGTGGTAGTCTGTAACATCCCTGATTTTTGGAAAGTCCAAAAATCACTAAAAATTGAAACTTTTTGTTTCATGTTATGCAAGTCACAAAAACAAATGAGATGCAAGAAACAAAAGAAAACAATACATGTTCCAATGTTTTGGAAATGAAAATCCAATATACCTATATTCCATAAACCCTAAAAGCCTATTCAAAATAAATATTCTTTATTCAAAGAAATTGTTTTCTCTTAGAAAACCTTATTTTATAACATGTTTTAAAATCAAATATTACTTTGAATAATGTTTTATAGCCTTTGAAACCATAGAATTATTACCTCTAACAGTTCCTATGCCTCAAAATTATTTTATGAGAATAACAACTATTTATATTGATATCCAAATGTCATTCCAAGTTTTAAACATAAAGTGGTATTCATAAAATGTTTTGATTTGAAAATAACATAAAATAGGTCTTCAAAACAATATTAAATCTTGAGGAGTTTTCTAATTTTTATTTAAGCCACTTTTATATTTATTTAATCTTCTATTTAAAAAAATGGAATTAAGTTACTATTAGTAAATCACTGAAATGTTAAGTTTATAAAAATATGAAAGTGAGGTAAAATGAATTTTAAAAATAGTATTTGACATGATTATTGTCTCTGAAATTTTATTTAATAAAAACCTCATTTTATTATTTTTCTAATTTAAAAATATACAATAAGGTACTATTAGTAGTTATTTATATTTTCAAAAATATAAAAAGTGAAATGTGTTCAAAAGTTTATAAAAATGTTCTAAACAGAAAGATATTAATTTTACAAGTTTTTAGAAATTATTTTGAGGTCTTTTGGATTAATAAAACAAAAGATATTAAAAACAGAAATAAAAAAGAAAAGAAAAAGGCTGGATGACGTCATCGCCATCAAGCCACAGCCGTTGCTGTTTCTTCCGTTTCTACTCCGATTTCAATCCGGCGATAACTCGCGATTTACGGCGCATTAACTCTGCCCGAGCCCAGATCCTTAAAGCCCTGCCTCCCGCCGTTGTTTCCCCTCTCACTCCCCTCTGGATCGAGCCCCCAGGCCCTCGAAATTGCTTTCCGGAGCCGCACGGGACCGCCGCCGTTCAACCTCGATCCCGGCCACCGTAGCCCGTATCCTCTACCCCTCACTGTCTCTTTTCCTCCCCTAGGTCCCGCGCACGCACCTGAACCATCCATTATTTCTTTTCTCGCAGCGGGAGCGTCGTGCCGTGCTCGCCGGAGTCGTGTCGTCACCATCCGTGTTGCGCCACCGTCCCCGGAAGCGAGACAGAACACTATGGCCTCCATCGAGCTCGTCATCGCGAGCTGAACCTCGTCGTGCCTTCCCCGTGTCCGGAGGACCACCGGAGAAGCCCCGCCGTCCACACCCGTGCGCAGCGCCGCCGTCTTCCTCCATTCCGGGGAAGTCCCGCCGCCCGGTGAGTTCCATTTGATCCCCGTCCGTTAGATCTAGATCCCACGGCCCCTGTTAAATAACTTACCGAACCGGTACAAACCAACCATAGCGCGCCGCGTGGCTGCCAGTCAGCACGCGTTAAGTTCTCTATTCGTCGCTCGGTGCAGCACGTAGACGGCCCAAGCCCAATTCCTACCCACCGCCCCGCGCGACAGATATGCCGTTTTCGGCCCAGCCAGTCTCTGGAATTATTTCCGAATAGAAATTAAAAAGTAGATTTTACAGAAAAGCCCCTCAAACTTTGAAACTTCATAACTGTTAAAACACTTGGCCAAATTTGTTAATCTTGGACTTTTTGAAATCCCCTGGATCTTTAGAATCTTTTAGCACTGTTAAAATTCAAAATTGACAAACTTAAATTGGTTCAAAATCAAATATGCTTGTTTGATGAAGTTTGACATAATTCAAATTCTACAAATCCAAAAATTGCAAATAAAATATATTTGGAAACCTTAGGATGTGTACTTTCATACCCTCTGTCCCAAAATAATATTTGAACAAATTAAAATTGATTTTAGAATTAAGTTGTCTATTTGAGTATTTTTGACATAGATTAATTTCTATAAATATTTTCACTATAGTTCCTTTTGCAAAATTGCTCCATTTGATAACATTGAACCAGAAACAACCCTTCCCAACCATTTTGGACATCCTTGGACCATGGCTATGAGTATTTGACCAAATACCCAACATAGTGATACATCCATTTTTCACATGCCTTAGGATTTGTTCTCAACTGTTATTCCTTGATGTTATGTCTATTTGGAGCCAATCCAAGTCCTTAGAATGTATCAATCACATATGGTACCAAGTAGTGAACTTTAGTTTTCTATCTTCTCCACTCCCCCCATTCTTGCTTCAAGAAATTCACCAAATCAGCAAAATGGAGATCAAGACTCAAGCACAAGAATGAAACTTCGATATCAACTTGGTGGCAACATGAAGAGCTATGAGGAATATCATTGTAGAAATTGAAGGAAGGACATAGACTCCAAAACAACAAGAAGAAACTCAATGAAGTACAGGAGTATGAAGAAAATCAAGGAGAAGACATTTTCCTCTCTCTTCCTATCCCTTCCATTTCTTTCTTTTCAAATTGACTTAGTGGTATTTGTGTCCATCCCATACCCAAACCAATTAGTGCAGTGAAATCCATGAAGAATCTATCAAGACCAAGAGAAGAATCCATCCAAGGAACAAGTATACAATACAAACATGAAGGTGATCTTCAAGAAGACAAGCATGTGAAGACTTGGAGAAATCCATACAAGTTGAAGAATAACAAGTTGTTTTTGTCCAGCCCTTGACCCAAATGGAAAATACCAAGACTTTAACTTGTTATCTCCTTTGTTATGAAGTTAGTTGAACCTAGACCTAGCCTCAACCAAATGGAAGGACTAACTTAGATCACTCAAATGTTTTGATGAAACAACTAAGTGTTACACTTTGTATTGTGATACTTTAGTTGAAATAGTGAGATCACCTTGGTGAACTCTTGGAACTTCCTCGACAAGTATGGTTATAATAAAGTTAGTTTTCTACAAAACTCAACCTAGTCCATCCCAAGTAAAACCTTGGAAAGTCCTTAGAATGTATTGAACCATTAGAGAATAGATTATGTCAAAATCAAACCTTGACCTTGTCCTAGCCAACTTGGTCCAACTCCTTTGTTATGTTATTTGCTCTGTTTGCTTTCTCCACTTATGTGTTTGATTGCTAGGATGCTTGTTTATTTTTGTTATTGTGTTTTCAATGAATAGATTGTACGGAGAGCAACGATCTTTTGTGAAGAGTGTGATTTCTTCACCAACTTCAACAAGGCAAGTAACACACCATCAACTACCCATTATTTTCTATATGCATTAGTTGATTTTGAGTAGCATGCATGATAGGAAATTTTACTAAGTTATATTATGCTATGCTATTATCCTAGTAGTGTGTAGCCATCTCTTTTACCCTTGTTATTTTGATAGCCTTAGAACTTATTAGAAGCTATGCAATGTTACAAATTGTTTTACTAGATGTTGAGGAAAAATTCTAAGTATAACTAATAAATAAACCACCTGGGTGGAAGTGGTAAGACTGGTTTATGTTGAGTGTTGCCTCAGGGCCCTTATCTAAGGGTTATTCCACTTGAGGTTGTCACTTGTGGATGGCCACCCAGGAACAAAGAGATTAATAAGTCCCTCTAAGTCTAGTAGCTTACCGTTAAGCCTTTTCACATATGGGCTCTGTCTTGATCAACTAAGTTCTGAGAGTTCAGCCAGGCTTGACTAGGAGATGTAGCAAAATTAAAGGTGGAACGGTCTTGCCAGTGGGTTTGGACTTCTTCTTCTGAAAGATCTCGTCTCAATTCTCTCCTTTCCATGATGCACTCCGGGTGTGTAGGATGTTTGGGTTAATTGAAGACAAAGGGTGAAAGTGCACAACCTCTGCAGAGTCAACAAACTAAGATCTTAGCCGTGTCCCCGGTTATGGACAACTATGAGCAGCTGGACAAGTATTGACGGAAGAATCTCATCACTATTTTCAATAAGTAAAATTTTGACCAAGTGAACAGAAGTTGTGGTGCTTGGATGTTAATCCAATGATGCCACCCCTTTGAAAAGAAAAGTTTGTTTTACAAAAGTGATAGGAGAAAACTGGCTTTATGCAAACTTAGCCAAAACTCCACTCAGCCAAATGAGCATGTAGTATTAGTCTTGCCATTTATATCCACCATAGTGTTACTTGCCAATACATTAACTTGTACTGACTCCCTTGTGGCTGCATATTCCATATTGCAGATGTTTCTGAAGACGAGTGAGGATTTCATTTAGGATCTCGAGACTATCGTCAACATGTTTTGTCTGTGGCACATGAAGAAGATGGGCTCAATGTGTACTATGTTTTCCGCTGTATATCTTTGTTTTATGCTAGTCTTCTAAGACTATGCAAGTTGTAATACTATTTTGTAAAGACTGGATCATGCGATGTAATAGAATTTGATGCATTTGCATGATATTTCATTTTGTACTATGGTGCTAACAATTGATCGAGGGACTAGCACACTAATAGAGGTATTCCATCTTTATTAGAAGTTGGGATGCTACACGACCAAACCGTACCTCACCGACCACACCACCGCGCTCTTGGTGAGCTTGTGCATCTAGGGGTGCTCCCCATTTGTTCAATTATGCCCAGAATTTCCTTGTCACCGTGCGCCGCCATTGGCCACCGCGCGAGTGGCGCCGACGCAACTCCGGCGATCATTTGGTCACACCGCTGCAACCCTTAGCTTCCCCTTGATCTCCTCTAGCCTCCCATGTGTTCCAAATTGACCAATTCCAACTAAATCTTCCGATTTGTATTCAACAGGGAAAATTACCCTCCACTGCTGATGCCATCGTGATGTCATCATGACATCGTAGGGAATTTTCTTTTCTTTTAATTAAATCATTTATGACAGGTGGGTCCCACCTGTCAATTTAAAATAAACAGAAAAGTGATTAAAATGAATAAATCAATAACTTTAAAAGTACTTATCAGAAAAATGTAAATAAAATATGTACATGTTCATAAAAAATAAAATCTATTCATTTATCAACTTTTCAAAAATATTTAATAAAGTTTAAAATTAAACAATTTCTTTAATTAAATTAAATCATTTAAAATTGAGAAAAATAATAAATAATTCATAAAATCAGAAAAATACAAGTTGTATACCAAAATGCTCCAAATGACAAATACAATCCACCTGTGATGTTTTCATAGTCATTTGACCAAATTTTCATGTGTGTAATATTTTGCCTATTCATTTAATTCATTTAAAATTAATAAATTAATAACTTATTCAAATATTTTCAGAAAGCATTGAATGTTAAATCAAATTAAAGAGAAAAGCATTTCCAATCCAAATTTGTCAAACACAAAACATTTTGTTTAACTTATAAACTTGTTCCTAAGGGTATAATGGAATTCTAATATTCCATTATAACCAGAAATAACTACCACATCATAATTTTCTTTACTAATAAAACCCTCATGTTTTCACACCAACTAAACCTATCATCAAAAATCATTAGCTAGTTATGTAATGATAGAGTTAGCTGTGTTAATCTTCATTTTCAAATGAACTCTTTGTCATTAGTTCTACACCTTTGAATATAAAATAAAATATGTCTGTTATCTTTTCAATAGTTGCATTTCATGTGTTATTGTTTTGTTATCTAACCAAGTAATAAACACTTCTACCTAAACATGATAACAATTGCCTGTTAAGTAAAAGTGAAACACATGTAAGATTAAAATAAGTAATAACCACATCACCACAAGTAATGAAACAATTCACCTAAAATCTTTGTGATTAAGTCATCATACCAAATGCGGCTTACACTTGTAAGCTGGGGTGTTTTCCAGGGTATTTCACGATGCATCTCATTACTATGCATGTATCATCCTTTCCAATGTTTTCTGTAGTCCTTACTGGGACTACTTTGCTATCTTTCAGATGTCGGGATTTTCTACGCGACCCTTGAACCCGAAGACATTGGTTATTATGGTTATTTCAATCTCAGGCAAGTTCATCACTTGCTCATATCCTTTGAAGTATCTCATAATGAACTATTTACAAAAACCCTATCTTATTATCACCTACTCTCAAAAGAATGCATGATCCTATTTTTATAATAATATGACTAATTGAATGACTACCCGAGTGGTAGTGTTCTGTTTGGTGGGCGGATGGGACCATGGTAAGATGAATAGGTCAAAGGAAGGTTCCATCTGCATGGGAAATTATTACCTAGGATTTAACCACAACTGCCGTCAGGATTCTTGCGCCATAAATACCTCGTTAACCATGGGTCTTCTATGGGGGAGTAAGTCAGCTGTGATCTTCTCTCGTTCACATGTCAACGAACTGCCAGAGACGTACGCTGTAGGTCTTGCGGGACTACATGCACATGGCTGGGAGCCCTTACGTCCCACGGACTTTGGGGTCTATGAATGTCTGCCAGGGGCGCGTAGATCTCCATCATGAGGGGTGGAATCAGGCGTTGAACCTGCTGGTGGAAATGGGTGGGCATGCGTTGTGCGGAGAAGCATGGTTTGGCTTGGACCACACCTGAGTCGGAGTGGAGAGGATCTCGATCCTGGTTGTGCAACATGGTCTTGGTCGCCCATGGGTAAAGTAACGCACCTCTGCAGAGTGTAAAAGGATGTGGCATGTTACCCCCTGTTCCGGGAAGGAGTTGTGAACGCCGCAGGAAAGGCAACTCCATGAAGTTCTAGTCCTGTGAAGATCTGGCGGGCATAGTTTTCAGAATTAAAATCAAACTCTTGAAGAAAGATTTTCAAAAACCTTGCATTAGTGTATGACTCTTTCGAGTCTAAAGCTGTAGTTAGTACATCAAACCACCCACTATATATCATGAACTTGCTGAGTAATGCTCGTTACTCATTCGTTCCCGTTTGACCCCCTGCTTAGAGTTGAAGCCTTATGGAAGTCGTCATCGTGAATCCGTCGCTATCTCATGAAGCTAGGTGGAGTGATATGTTACCTAGACGGTAAAGCATCATCATCAACAACGCTGGTGGAGGAAAGGCTATCAAGGTGCAGGTGGAGAAAATTATCGGACTTAGCTGTTACAAGCCATAGATTAGGGCTGACATCGACCTTAGTAGATTAGTTCTCAGCTTAAGTTCTTCTCCAGCTTGGAGCTTCAAATTGCTTATTCTGATGTTTAATTTGCAGGAGATATTCTTGATACATCAAAGAGATTCTTAAGATTTTGTAATGAAATTTGTATCCTATAGATTTTCCTGGACCCTCTGTGTTTCTGCTGTACCACTCTGAGGGATGTAATATTCACAGGTAAGTCCTTCTGTGAGTATTATGTCATTGACTTGCGCACTACACATGAAGTGGTGTGTTGGGTCACCACAGTATAGAACACACACGACTCTAGAAACTCAACGCTAGGTCAACTTGTGTAAAAGACGTCCTTTCCAAAGAAGGCACCTAGGTTTTGATTGACTAGAACAGATAGAAAAACCATTTCAAATCAAAACTGATAAGGTGACCCCGAGTTAGAGCGATACCAGATAAGGAGTAAAAAGAATCCTAAGAAGGTTTTCACAACTCATTTGGAGTTTCAAAGTAGTTTTCACAAACACTAGACTCAACATCGACCAAGCTGTAAGGTTTTCCTACAGGCAGTCCCGCTCTGATACCATGACTTGTCACGACCCCGGACCCAAAGGTATACATACTGTTATGCGCTCCTAGTCATGGACCCACAAGGGGTTCGGGATTACCAGCCCTGGCCGTAACAAACAACGGCAAGCAGACCGGATTCATCAGCACGCAAGCCGGATCACCACTGTACTACTGCTCCTTGTGTCCATGCTAGTCATAACCAATTATGCATATCAAAACATCCACGTATCATATGAAACTGAAGGAATGGGACCAAAGCTATACAGAGATGCTATGTGTCCAGAAAGTGCAACAACAACCGAGGGTTACGGCGGTTACCAAGCCCCAAGCCGAATCACATCGGCAGGCGTGCTCGGAAATGGATCATCAGCTCCACAACCCCTCGACTGCGACAACTACGCAGGCATAGCCAAAACTGTATAACAATGAGCTCGAAACCAACAACCGATCAAAGCAGCACTCTAGACAAGGAAGTTGTATTAAACAAGTGTTACTAGAGTATAGCTTTACAAACAGAGGTCACATGACCCAACATTACATCAGATAACAGAAAGCAAATTATGTTGCTACTCAACAAGAACCAAAAAGTCCTAAGAGGCCGCAACATAAGGCGGCGTCCCAGCCCATAGATTCCAGGCTTCTACCTGGGAACCCAAGACTACTCGTCGATGTCCTCGTAAAATCACCACAATTGGAGTGAGATCTTCACCTGAACCAAATTTAAGCAAACCTGAGTACGGGAGGTACTCAACAAGATTTAGTTAACCTATTATATATCTTCTATCTTCAGAAAATGTTTAATGAAGGTCATTTTGCATAAAGCCACCTTTATTTTCCAAGTTGAGGAAGGAATAACACGTCTCATGGGGTGTTTTGAAAACAGATGAGGAAGCTAATCAACTACGGGTATCATCATCTTCTAATCCACTAAATCATTTTAGCACCTCGTGCTTTACAGATCACCACCTCAAGTTGTTCCGGTACCTCATGCTACAAGGTAACCCTCTCGGCATCTCCGAGGAGGCATCCTTCATTCATTATCAGCAAGTTTTAGTCATTTCATTCAATTTATCTATGATCACAAAATCCGCTGCCAAGTCGTCCATAACCGTGGACACGGCTTCTCGAGGAGATTTATCCCTGCAGAGGGTACACTTTACCCACACGTACCATCCGACTCTTAATGCCAAGCTATTGGCACACTTCCGATGATGTGCCGGCAGAGGGTTATTGGCCACGACCTTTACATTGCTCGACCCTATCCATGAGTCAACCCAAACAGGGCCACCCCGTCAACATGGAGTTGGCCACCTCCTGACGGCACCTGTTTTGTGAGTCGGGATGAAGATCCGTGTATGTCCATCACTTGTCCCAGTCACGCCCTAAGTTTTCTCCAAAATGTTTTCTGGCTCACACGCAGGTGGAAAGCTCAAACTACGTGACTCATGGATGTGACCAAACAGGTTAGTTGGTCGAGCGCGGTCAGTTAGGCCCCGCGTGTGGTTGCATGCTCAGTCTTGGCTTCGAAGGCGAGAACTCGCTCCTAGGGGAATGAACAGGACAAAACGCCACAACCCATTGTGGCCTCACATCCATGACGCCATTAGTCAAGTTATCAAAGATAATTCAAAACACAACAACTCAGGTGACCCAACACAACACTTCATGTGTAGTGTGCAAGTCGATGACATAATACCCACAGAAGGACTTACCTGTGAATATTACATCCCTCATAGTAGTACAACAGAAACATAGCAGGACCAGGCAAGCTATAGGATACAAACTTCATTACAAAATCTTGAGAATCTCCTTGAAGAATCAAAGGAGATCTCATACAAATGAACATCAGAAGAAGCAATTCGAAGATCCAAGCTGGAGAATTTCTCTAGCTCAGAACTAAAGCTACTATGGCTGATGCCAGCTCTAATCTATGGCTTATAACAACTAACTCCAACAATGGGATCCACCTACACCTTGATAGCTTCTCTTCCATCAGCGTTGTTGATGATGATGCTTCACGATGACGACTTCCATCAGGCTTCAACTCTAAGCAGGTGGTCAAATGGGAACAAATGAGTAACTAGCGTTACTCAGCAAGTTCATGACATATAGGGGATAGTTTGATGCACTAACTACAGCTTTAGACTCATAAGAGTCATAAGCTAATGCAAGGTTTTGTAAATCTTTCTTCGAAAGGTTGCTTTTAATTCTGAAGACTATGCCCGCCAGATCTTCACAGGATTAGAACTTCATGGAGTTGCCTTTTCTGCGGCGTTCGCAGCTCCTTCCCGGAACAAGGGGTAACAGTCACATCCTTTTACACTCTGCAGAGGTGCATTACTTTACCCATGGACGACCAAGACCATGTTGCACAACCAGGCTCGAGATCCTGTCCACTCCCACTCAGGTGTGGGGCCCGGTTGTTGGTCCAAGCCAAACCGTGCTTCTCCGCACAACGCATGCCCACCCATTTCTGCCAGCAGGTTGAACACCTCATTCCACCCCTCACGATGGAGATCTACGCGCCCCTGGCAGACACTCATAGACCCCAGAGTACGTGGGACGTAAGGGCTCCCACCCATGTGCATGTAGTCCCGCAGAACCTATAGCGTACGTCTCTGGCAGCCCGTTGACATGCGAACGAGAAAAGATCACAGCTGACTTTCTCCCTCCATAGAAGACCCATGGTTAACGCGAATTTACGGCGCAATAATCCTTACGGCAGTTGTGATTAATCCTAGGTAATACTTTCCCATGCAGATGGAACCTTCCTTTGACCTATTTATCTTACCATGGTTCCATCCGCCACCAAACAGAACACTACCACTCGGGTAGTCATTCAATTAGTCATATTATTATAAAAAATAGGATCATGCATTCTTTTGAGAGTAGGTGATAAGACGATAGAGTTTTTGCAATTAGTTTGTTATGAAGTATTGCAAAGGATATGAGCAAGTGATGAACTTTCCTGAGATTGAAATAACCATAATAATCAATGTCTTCAGGATTCGAGGGTCTCGTAGAAAATCCCAACATCTGAAAGATAGCAAAGTAGTCCCAGTAAAGACTACAGAAAACACTGGCAAGTATGATACATGCATAGTAATGAGATGCATCGTCAAATACCCTAAAAACACCCCAGCTTACAAGTGTAAGCTATGATCGATAGATAACTTAATCACATAGGTTTTAGGTGAATAGTTTCATTACTTGTGGTGATGTGGTTATTACTTCTTTTAGACTTTCATGTGTTTCACTTTACTTAGCAAGCAATGTTACCATGTTTAAGTAGAAGTGTTGATTACTTGGTGAGGTAACAAGATAATAGCACATGGAAAACAATTATTGAAAAAGTAACAATCATGTTTGATTTTATGTCCTAAAAGTGTAGAGCTAATAGCAACGAGTTTATTTGAAAATGATGGTTTGATACAACTAACTTTATCATCACACAACTTGCTATTGACTTGTGACGATAAGTTTATTAGGTGTGAAAAGATGAGGGTTTTATTAGTAAACAAAATAATGATGTGGTAGTTGATTTTTGTTATAATGAAACATTATAGAATTTTATTATACTATTGGAAACAAGTTTATAAGTTGAATTAAAAAATGCTTTTCTCTTTAATTTGATATATCATTCAATGCTTTCTGAAAATATTTGAATAAATTATTAATTTATTAATTTTAAATGAATTAAATGACTAGGCGAATGTTGCACACATGAAAACTTGGTTAAATGACCATGAAAACATCATATATGAGTTACATTTGTCATTTTCTGATTTTATGAATTATTTCCAATTTTTCTCAAATTTAAATGATTTAATTAAAGAAAATATTAATTTTTAAACTTTATCAAATATTTTTAAAAAGTTGATAATCATTTATATTATATTTTTCTAAACAATTCCATATTTTATTTACATTTTTCTGATTATTAGATTAAACGTTATTGGATTAATAGGATTTATTAATTTTCTGCCAATATTCAAATTGACACGGGGTCCCACCTGTCATATTCAGATTTAATAAAAGAATTAAAGAAAAAGGAAATATGACGTCATGGTGACGTCATGGCTAGGTCATCAGAATTGGGGATTTCTACTATGGTTTAGCAGTCCATCGATTGAGTACAAATTGGTCTGATTCAATGGGTCCTAGAGCTAGAGGAGAGCAAGAGGAAGCTGTTGGTGGTGGCGGAATGACCTTATGGTCATCGGAGACCCGCCGGCGACGAGGTTCGCGGCGGCCGGAGACGGCACTCGATGAACACTATGCAAATAGTACGATTTTGACGAATGAAAGGCACCACGAGGTGCGTCATCTCACCAGGACCTCGAGGATGAGGTCGGGGGGCCAGGGCTCGCTGGAATCGACCAGAATCGACCGCGGCTTCCGGCTGCCGGTGGTGAAGAAGACGGCCCGATTCGGCCTTCTTCGTTCCTCCCAGCAAACGAGCTTCACATGGGAGATAGAGGGCGTCGAGAGGAAGCTCACGGTGGTCTCAGGTCCTTCGGGGATGGCCAGAATGAACGGCAATGGCCGGCGGCCATGGGTTAGGGTTTCGGGTTTCTCGGGTTCAAATACAGAGAGGAGGAGGCAATAAGCGAGGGAGAGAGGAAGTGCGGCACGGCCTCTAGGCCTGGAGGTCTTATCCTCGCGCGGGGCGGCAAGCAGGTCGTGGCACCGACCACGCCACGGCGGCGTTCTCCTCTGCCTTCTGGCAGAGGAAGAAGAAAGGAAAGCATATCTGCGATTTTCGATACCCCCCTGTAATTTCTATAATTTGCAATCAAGTCCTTCTATTATTAAAACTGAGAAGAAAAGCTTTTTTCTGGGCTTTTTTGTGAACCTAAAAATTATTAAAAAATCATATTTGAATTCCTTATCAAATTTCACATCTCACCATGTTTTGTTTTGATGCATTTGACTAATATTTGTATTTTTTATTTAGGATGCTAGATTAAGTGATTTTGTTGTTTTCTCCTCTTTTAATTTATTTAAGAGCTTTAAGATTATACTAAAGCATATTTAATAAAAGTGCACACTCCAAACTTGTGGATACCAAGGTGGTGTATCATAATTGGACAATTTTAGGTATAATCCCTTATAGAAAATAGTTTGGTAACACTAGTGTGTAGTGTTTTGATCTGTTATGGAAAATTCACCAATTATGAAATATCACACCAAGTCATACCAGATAATTTTTAATTGGTGAAGGGACTTGTTTTCTTTTAGGTGGCTTTGTTATTTTCATAACTAAGGTTCTTATCAAGTCTGGTGGACATTTCTTTGTATTGGGGTGCAAGCCATATTTGTTATTTAATACACTTAATCATGTGGAAAACAAGAGTGCCTTTGGAATCTCGTTGGCTTGTTTTCCACATAGGTTCCAATATTAATGTTATCCCATGTTGGTTTAAGAATATGTAATAATTTATATGGTTATTTACAGATGAATCTTTGTTGTTATCTATTAGTCTTGTGTATGAAAAGGATCTGGAAAACAAGATATTAAGCTTGTTTTCATCTACCTCCACATACTAATACAGGTGGATGCAATTGCTTTTATTAATTCATTCTTAATAAATATGTCCATTTAAGATATTACTATGAGTTCTTCATTTTTGATGGGCTTGATAAGGCATATAAGTTAAAGATCTTCTAATATTACCTAATGCTTCACTGAATAATTTCTTATATTACCTTACTGAGGCAGTGTTGCTTCTTGTGGTCTTCTGTTGCTTGAGGTTCTTCTCTCTAGTTTCCACTAGTCTTCTCTTGTCACCTTTGTCACTTGCAATTAAGATCATCTATGGGATTCCATATTCAATTATCTTACCCTTGTGGTGAAGGCAACCAATTATTGCAAGCAAAGATTTTATTTAGATGATTATAAAGGAATATAAGTCGATTTTGTGACATCAAGTTGCACTTATGCATATAAGAATAATTTGTAAACAAGGTAGCTAATCTTGCCTCCAAATTACTACTCATATACAATAGGCTGAGATGTACCAGGTTATTCAATCTTCTGTTGTTTGGGTATGACACTCAATTGTTTGAGTATACAAAAGTGATCTGTTAACAAAGTAGCTGGCTTTGTTATCAAACTACTTCTATATATCACTAACATTGGAGTATCACACTATTTCAAGAGTGTTAATAAGATCATATTAAGATATAAGAGTTTCCAAGTACTCTTATAGAAAATTAGAGTAGCACTTCAAGCACACTCTAAATAATCTTCTTGGAGATCTTCATGTGGTAGTTCTGCTCTGTCTTCTTGTCTTGGTTTCTTTCTTGGTCATTGGTGAGGAAACAAGATACATTGGTCTATCCAAACTAACAAGATCTAGATTAAGATTTAATTCATGCTTTTATTATCCTTCCATACATTTCTTGTTTTGCTTCCCATAAGATAGATACTTATCTCATACATGATAGGTTTTATTTAGCTTTCAATCCAATTCCTCTAATAGAGGTTATATCTTGTTGTTATTCAGTACTTGTATCCAGGGATACTTGATTTGTTGATTATGGATGTGGGTGGAAATATAGAGTGTTTGTGGAATGATGACTTAAGATAGTAAGTTGATCAAGTGGTTCCTTGATGTGTTGAGATCTCATATGCTCACTTATATAAGATGAATAAGACAATGAGCATGTGAATGTTATTAGGGTTTAATGACTTATGTAATAGTTGTTAGTTGGTTACTCAGAGTGTCATGTTGTTATTTTATATTATTCATTTGTATTCATGATACAGACATAGAGGTTTGGAAAGATCATATGTGATGATCAAGGTTTTAACAGTGGTTGAAGAAGATTTGGTTCTTCCCTTAAGTACTTCTTTTATAATTGATGAGATATGTACATATTCGATAATTATGTTAATACCATTATGATGTCATTTTCCACTTGTGGGTTTTCAGTTAACACCTGTCTGTATGATTTGAGTTCTATTGAACTTTGGTTATTTACTTGTGAAGGTTCATTTAGTAGGTACTTAATAATTTTGAAAGATTTTTTGTGAATGGTTGATATCTTAAAGAGGTATTGTTTGAGAGGACATGACACCTCTATTAATGAGATGGTTTAATTGTGTATTACTCATTGGTGGAAGTATGATTATCACTTGTGTGATTTTGGTACTCACCCCTCTTTGAGTTGTAGATATCTAATGAATTATTCCAAGTCACTTGAAGACTTTTGGTTAAGGTTGTTAAGAGTTTGTGTTGGTCACAACCCATTATGGTTTGTGTAACCAGATGATTTGGGTTTTGTAGAGATGCTATGTTATAAAGATCACTCCAATGTACTCCTGACTAGATGAACTAGACCTATTTCATCATGTCAAGTGAAACTTTGGTCACTTTGCGTTGTTCAAACTTTGGCGCCAAAATTTCCCGTACTTTTAGATGCATGCTTTTCAAATGCACATATTAAATTTAGATCCTTATAACTTCCCAAACACTGGGATCTCCCCCTTAACAAGAACTTCGTACCGAAGTTCAACCACTCTCACGTAAAGATAGGTAGAGAGAACTATTTTAGACCATTGAATCTTCACAATTGTTTCCTTGTGTTGCCCTTGACATATGTAGCCTCTTGTCTGGATTGTTCACCTTTCACTGTCTTGTGTAATGATCTAATACTTAGCATGTTGCTATGACAACTCTGTTTTGTTACTAGGCCTTCCTAATGGTCTTACGAAGAACACGTGGTATTTCCACCATGTAGTGGATACCAAGTTTCATTCTCGTATGAATAGGTATGGTTGCCTACCTCTCACAACTTTCTGAAGACATTTTGTATATCCACCAGGTGATGAATAACCAATTATATTCTTCCGGTACAATGGGTAGTGTCTATGGTTAGGACTCCATTTGGTTCAATCTAATGGTCTCCAAATAAAGACTTCTCGAAGAATCTTGTACAACGTAGTTTACATTGACTTAGACTAAGTTATTAGTAAAAATATCTTCGAGTTTCCTCGAGTTTTAACTCTTTCCTATAAGTGACTATACCCTTTTTTTATTGTTTATTTCCTATTGTCCTTCTACATCTTTAGGTTTTAACTTCTATAGGGTGACTCTATAAGTTAACTTATCGAACTTCCACATGTTTCCTTCTAGGATATAACTACTCATGTTTTCATCTTGGCATCACTTGTGGTATATCTCCATGTTTTGATGAAGTATATCTCCAACTCCAATCAAGATGTGGAATGTGGTCTATTCCCATCAGAGGCTTCATTGACTTCTGCCTTCTTGACTTTCTAGTCTTCCAGAGCTTTGGTGGTTGTATCAATCCGCTGATAACTCAGACCGCTCTCATTCTAATCCTATACCCTCTAGACCAGTAACATCAAGATAAAACTCAGTGTTTGCACATGCATTTGCACCTCAAGTTCAATCTTCATGTACAGATCTAGTCGATCAAAGATCCAAATAAGATGCAATAAATCCCAAATGCATTTATCACTCATGCATCAAAAGCCTATGAAATAACAGTACTTTGAGTAAAACATCTCAAGTACCAAGGCTCTTAAATGCTATACACTACAAGTAGGTATATATTACCTTGTAATCATATTCTACCCAACAACTCTTTGCCCAGGTAATTACTCCAATTGCATGCTTTAATACAATGGAATAAACCAAGACAAAATAATCCTATAGTAGTTGTTTTCTAACTTGGTTACATATAGGACTGAGTACCATGTCAATTGATTTACTTCATCTTGATTACGATAAACTTCTCATGGCATCTGTTGATCCTTCATGTTGTTGATCACATCGTAGGAGTAGTAATGTGGCTTCCATCAATGCTTATGCCTTCTCCTAATTCTATACTGTACGATGATGATTCACCTCTAGACTTGATAACTGAGGATATGGTATTTACCCCATAGTTACCATGGTCTAATGACTCTTCATGATTCTCAATTTATCCCTTGTTTTTGACTCCTATACTTACTCCATATCATATTCTACTCCATCCTATTCATTCATAGAATGGGGTAATCATTACTATCACTTGATCATCTCTGACCATGTCAGAACAATTTTCTCAATAAAACTGATGTATGCTAAACTTCGAACTAATCATAACTGGGTATAAAGAAAATAGATAAGTAGATTTACTCAGTTTGAATAAGAATATTCTATACAAGTATGCTTGTATAATTCTCAAGTGAATGATCATCATAGTTGTAGGAAGTGTGGTTTAGATAAGATGGCTTCCTATAATCTTTACCAACCTACAGATCTCCTAAAAGGTTTTAGACCTAAGATCGCTTCACTTTGATACCATCTGAGGTGACCCAACACACCACTGCATGTGTAGTGCGCAAGTCGATGACATAATACCCACAGAAGGACTTACCTGTGAATATTACATCCCTCAGAGTAGTACAACAGAAACATAGCAGGACCAGGCAAGCTATAGGATACAAACTTCATTACAAAATCTTGAGAATCTCCTTGAAGAATCAAAGGAGATCTCATACAAATGAACATCAGAAGAAGCAATTCGAAGATCCAAGCTGGAGAATTTCTCTAGCTCAGAACTAAAGCTACTATGGCTGATGCCAGCTCTAATCTATGGCTTATAACAACTAACTCCAAGAATGCACTCCACCTACACCTTGATAGCTTCTCTTCCATCAGCGTTGTTGATGATGATGCTTCACGATGACGACTTCCATCAGGCTTCAACTCTAAGCAGGGGATCAAACGGGAACGAATGAGTAACAAGCGTTACTCAGCAAGTTCATGATATATAGGGGATAGTTTGATGCACTAACTACAGCTTTAGACTCGAAAGAGTCATAAGCTAATGCAAGGTTTTGTAAATCTTTCTTCAAGAGGTTGCTTTTAGTTCTGAAGACTATGCCTGCCAGATCTTCACAGGATTAGAACTTCATGGAGTTGCCTTTCCTGCGGCGTTCGCAGCTCCTTCCCGGAACAAGGGGTAACATGTCACGTCCTTTTACACTTTGCAGAGGTGCGTTACTTTACCCATGGACGACCAAGACCATGTTGCACAACCAGGCCCGAGATCCTGTCCACTCCCACTCAGGTGTGGGGCCTGGTTGTTGGTCCAAGCCAAACCGTGCTTCTCCGCACAACGCATGCCCACCCATTTCTGCCAGCAGGTTGAATGCCTGATTCCACCCCTCACGATGGAGATCTACGCACCCCTGGCAGACACTCATAGACCCCAGAGTCTGTGGGACGTAAGGGCTCCCACCCATGTGCATGTAGTCCCGCAGAACCTACAACGTACGTCTCTGGCAGCCCGTTGACATGCGAACGAGAAAAGATCACATCTGACTTACTTCCCCCATAGAAGACGCATGGTTAACGCGAATTTACAGCGCAAGAATTCTGACGGCAGTTGTGATTAATCCTAGATAATACTTTCCCATGCAGATGGAACCTTCCTTTGACCTATTCATCTTACCATGGTTCCATCCGCCCACCAAACCGAACACTACCACTCGGGTAGTCATTCAATTAGTGATTTTATTATAAAAAATAGGATCATGCATTCTTTTGCGAGTAGGTGATAAGACGATAGAGTTTTTGCAATTAGTTTGTTATGAAGTATTGCATAGGATATGAGCAAGTGATGAACTTGCCTAAGATTGAAATAACCATAATAATCAATGTCTTCGGGGTTTGAGGGTCTCGTAGAAAATCCCGACATCTTAAAGATAGCAAAGTAGTCCCAGTAAGGACTACAGAAAACACTGGCAAGTATGATACATGCATAGTAATGAGATGCATCGTGAAATACCCTGAAAAACACGCCAGTTACAAGTGTAAGCTATGATCGATACGATAACTTAATCACATAGGTTTTAGGTGAATGGTTTCATTACTTGTGGTGATGTGGTTATTACTTCTTTTAGACTTTCATGTGTTTAACTTTACTTACAAGCAATGTTATCATGTTTAAGTAGAAGTGTTGATTACTTGGTGAGGTAACGAGATAATAGCACATGGAAAACAATTATTGAAAAAGTAACAATCATGTTTGATTTTATATCCGTAAACTGTAGAGCTAATAACAACGAGTTTATTTGAAAATGATGGTTTAATACAACTAACTTTATCATCACACAACATGCTATTGACTTGTGATGATAAGTTTATTAGGTGTGAAAACATGAGGGTTTTATTAGTAAAGAAAATAATGATGTGGTAGTTGTTTTTGGTTATAATGAAACATTATAGAATTTTATTATACTTTTGGAAACAAGTTTATAAGTTGAACAAAATGTTTTTTCTTTGACATATTTGAATTAAAAATGCTTTTCTCTTTAATTTGATATATCATTCAATGCTTTCTGAAATATTTGAATAAATTATTAATTTTAAATGAATTAAATGACTAGGCAAATTTTGCACACATGAAAACTTGGTCAAATGACCATGAAAACATCATATATGAGTTGCATTTGTCATTTGGAACATTTTGGTATATCACTTGTATTTTTCTGATTTTATGAATTATTTCCAATTTTTCTCAATTTTAAATGATTTAATTTAATTAAAGAAAATATTAATTTTTAAACTTTATCAAATATTTTTCAAAAGTTGATAATCATTTAGATTATATTTTTCTAAATAATTCCATATTATATATATATTTTTCTGATTATTAGATTGAAAGTTATTGGATTAATAGGATTTATTAATTTTCTGCCAATATTCAGATTGACAGGTGGGTCCCACCTGTCATATTCAGATTTAATAAAAAGAATAAAAGAAAAAGGGAATATGACGCCATGGTGACGTCATGGCTAGGTCATCAGAATTGGGGATTTCTACTGTGGTTTAGCAATCCATGGATTAAGTGCAAATTGGTCTGATTCAATGGGTCCTAGAACTAGAGGATAGCAAGAGGAAGCTGTTGGTGGTGGCGGAATGACCTTATGGTCATCGGAGACCCGCCAGCGACGAGGTTCGCGGCGGCCGGAGACGGCACTCGATGAACACTATGCAAATAGTACGATTTTGCCGAATGAAAGGCACCACGAGGTGCGTCATCTCACCAGGAGCTCGAGGATGAGGTCGGGGGGCCAGGGCTCGCCGGAATCGACCGCGGCTTCCGGCGGCCGGTGGTGAAGAAGACGGCCCGATTCGGCCTTCTCCGGTCCTCCCAGCAAACGAGCTTCACAGGGGAGATGGAGGGCGTCGAGAGGAAGCTCACGGTGGTCTCAGGTCCTTCGGGGATGGCCTGAATTAATGGCAATGGCCGTCGGCCATAGGTTAGGGTTTCGGGTTTCTTGGGTTCAAATACAGAGAGGAGGAGGCAATAAGCGAGGGAGAGAGGAAGTGCGGCACGGCCTCTCGGCCTGGAGGTCTTATCCTCGCGCGGGGCGGCAAGCAGGTCATGGCACCGACCACGCCACGGCGGCGTTCTCCTCTGCCTTCTGGCAGAGGAAGAAGAAAGGAAAGCATATCTGCGATTTTCGATACCCCCCTGTAATTTCTATAATTTGCAATCAAGTCCTTCTGTTATTAAAACTGAGAAGAAAAGCTTGTTTTCTGGGCTTTTTTGTGAACCTAAAAATTATTAAAAAATCATATTTGAATTCCTTATCAAATTTCACATCTCACCATGTTTTGTTTTGATGCATTTGACTAATATTGGTATTTTTTTTATTTAGGGTGCTCGATTAAGTGATTTTGTTGTTTTCTCCTCTTTTAATTTATTTAATAGCTTTAAGATTATACTAAAGCATATTTAATAAAAGTGCACACTCCAAACTTGTGGATACCAAGGTGGTGTATCATAATTGGACAATTTTAGGTATAATCCCTTATAGAAAATAGTTTGGTAACACTAGTGAGTAGTGTTTTTATCTGTTATGGAAAATTCACCAATTATGAAATATCACACCAAGTCATACCAGATAATTTTTAATTGGTGAAGGGACTTGTTTTCTTTTAGGTGGCTTTGTTATTTTCATAACTAAGGTTCTTATCAAGTCTGGTGGACATTTCTTTGTATTGGGGTGCAAGCCATATTTGTTATTTAATACACTTAATCATGTGGAAAACAAGAGTGGCTTTGGAATCTCATTGGCTTGTTTTCCACATAGGTTCCAATATGGATGTTATCCCATGTTGGTTTAAGAACATGTAATAATTTATATGGTTATTTACAGATGAATCTTTGTTGTTATCTATTAGTCTTGTGTATGAAAAGGATCTGGAAAACAAGATATTAAGCTTGTTTTCATCTACCTCCACATACTAATATAGGTGGATGCAATTGCTTTTATTAATTCATTCTTAATAAATATGTCCATTTAAGATATTACTATGAGTTCTTCATTTCTGATAGGCTTAATAAGGCATAGAAGTTAAAGATCTTCTAATATTACCTAATGCTTCACTGAATAATTTCTTATATTACCTTACTGAGGCAGTGTTGCTTCTTGTGGTCTTCTATTGCTTGAGGTTCTTCTCTCTAGTTGCCACTCTTCTCTTGTCACCTGTCGCACCCGAACTTCTAGAGGATACTCACCGTACGAACTGAACAGTATTTTGATTGGATTACGGGGCTTAGCGGCTCCCGCATCCCCTTACGGGTAGGCCAGCACTTATGTGCGAGAACCAACCGTTACTGTTCACCGTCGATGTAAACTATCCCGTAGAAATTAGGACACTACCACTGACGTACTTCATACCATACACACATGGTACGTCAACGGCTTTGAACAAAAGGATAACACAACATGCCTCTAAGACACAAAAGATTGAAATAAGTTGCAACATGCCCTCACTAGGGCAGAGAATAGCAAATACAATCATCCAGAGGACACACGTCCCAACATAACATCATTACAACTCAGCGGAAGCATTCAAAGGGTCTGAGTACAGACGAATCCAAATAGGCTTAAGAAGCCGGGAATGAAAAGAAAACGGAGCCCATCCATGATGTCTCGGATCCTGCCCGGGTCCGCTAACTACTCGTCAGCAGCCTCGTCAAACTCCACGTAGTAGCCGTCACCTGGATCCTCGTAAGCGTAGTCTGCGGAAACCACAGCCCCAAAGGGGTCAGTACATAAACGTACTGGCAAGCAAGACTCACAGTTCACCAAAGTGTAACCCGTCAACACCAAGCACAGATGCCTTGGGATCAACGGAAGAAAAGGGTGTAAAAGATGCTGCAACTGGCTGCACTAACCAACTACATAACAAACTACAACTTCCGGTGTAACAGAAGGAGATAAGATAGCGTATCGTAACCAACTATACTAACCACCAATCAAACCCATCCTGGATCTCGCCCCTTATCCAAAGAAGCAATCCGAGGATAACTCACACAGTTGAATTAATGATGGATCAAGTTGTTGTGTCAATAAGTCTATTACTAGTCAACTTTACCATTAGTTAGGTGTAAGTTGTTCTGAGTACTTGTTAGCCAGTACTTTCACCAAGTCAACCATAACCGCGGAAAACACGGCTTCTCGAGAAGATTTATCCCTGCAGGGGTGCACCAATTTGGCCGTACATGTAAGAATAACCCGCCAGATGGGAAGGCCTTTCCCACCAAGCGGGGCACTCAACACAACTCAACTCTTCTTCGCATCAAGCCCAAAGCACCACGTGCTGTGCGTGCGCGGCTAATCGAACCCCACGAAGAAAAGGGGACCCTCATAGCACTGGAAGACCACGCCGCCCTAAATGCCGACTACAAAAGTTCCACCCTGGCCTCGGGTTCGTACCTTCATATGCGTGCATCAAATGGAAAGCCCGAACTAAGTGTGGTGATTTGGACGAGATGCGGATCGAGTCAAATTGAGGGGGGCTCCCATACACGCTTCCCACATGCGGATAGTGCGCTCATCATGGATCAGTAGACAAGACCCTTTTCCTATTAGGGTCGACACTAGCAGGCCTCAAAACCACGCCGGGCCTCCTGCCGGTGTCTTATCAGCAAGTTATTATTACCCAAGATTAACAGGTTGTTGATTACATCGAGCCCCAAAATATAACAGATATATGATAACAGAAAGTAACGGGTAACAAACTCGAGCAAAACAACCCTAAGCATGCTAGTAAGACACGGGCTCAACCAAAGGGGAGGATTGGAGGTGAGGCAATACATGGTTCAGGGTATCATGTGATAGGTTCGTAACAGAAACAACTACCACTATGGCTAGCAGAAAAGAACAACGAAAGTATCGGTAACCAATGTTGAAGGGAACACAGTGGTTCATGTGAGTGATAACTTGCCTGCAAACCCAGTAGCCGGGTACTGAGCTAGATCCTCAGAAGGGGTGTCGTAAAGATCGTCGGTATCAACGTCGTCGTCTATCCGAGAAGAAGCAAACAAACAAGGCAGAAATATAAACAATCATTATCATGGCATAGTGCACAATCAAATATGATGCATGACAAGTTAATGGTTGCCTCAAAATAAACTATTTGATATGATAGCACAATTTAAATGGACACATATGCAATTTTGAGTTGCATATGAAAGGCCCATGGATTTTGGTTAGATTATTTGTTTTCCAACTAATCAACAGGTGCTAGTGGTTTAGTATGATGCATGCATGAGGAAAACAACAAAATAACAACATTAGAACCAATTTAAAATAGGGTTTACCAATTAAGAATTTTATTTATTATGTTAAAGAATTTTTTGGTTCCTTAAAAGTGACACACACAAGTATTGGTTGTTTTCACCAATTTGAATTGTCCAAAATAAATAACAAAAATCATATTTGAAAAGATCATGAAATTTTGGGTGGATTACATGTTTCAATATTGAAAAAGGAATTTGGATGAATTTATTATGACTTAAGCAAGATTAAACAAGTTTTGAATGAATTTAAAACAAGCATGAATTTCATTTGAATTTTATTTGCTCAAAACATAATTTCAAACCCATATTTGAAAAGTTCACACTTTGATGGTTTGAAAACATATTTTGCATGTTCAAAAATATTTTATATTGAGCAACTTATGATTTTATCAAATTTAAATGAATTAAATAAGGATTAAATTATTTAGGCAATTTAAATTATTCAAACCATGAAACAAAATTTATATTTGAAAAGGTTATTCAAAATATCATGGGAAACATATTTTATTTGCATTTATTGGATTAGGTATGATTTAGTTATGGAATTTAGAAATTTGCATTTGAATTATTTGAATTCAAACTTGAATTGCATTTTGAAAATTCAAAATAGTACACAAGTGGCATAGATGGATAGACAATTAAATTTATAACAATAAACATATATAACTTTTATTTATTGGGGTTATAGATTAAAAGTTATTAAATTTTAAAATTTAGGGTTTAAATCTGCAATTAAAAGGTTTTAATTTGAAAACAGAAACGTGGAAACGTTTGTTACCACGCTGCTTTCTACCCCCAGCCACTGCCCCGTGGGCCTGTGGCCAGCGTGGCGCGCGCGCGCACGCGTGACAGCCACAGTGGCTGACGGGTGGGCCTCTGCGCGGGGAAGGAAAAATGCCCAAAAAAAGGTTTGGCGCTGCGGGGACTCGAACCCACGACCAGCCGCGAGATTCAGACGTGTTGTTACCAGTGCGGTAAATCTTCAGTTTTGACAGAGAGGGGAACGCGGACAGGTTTAGGTGTCAAGCTGCTATCTGAATCTCACAAGCGCGCGATGGCTAACTGAACTATCTGACAGAGACTTGGTTGTTGCTCGCCGGCGGGGAGATACGCGGCCGTGCTCGATGCAGATGGGGTGCAGTGGGGTGGTGGACGTGCACGGTACCGTGGTGGTGCACAGAGGGAGAGAGGGAGGTAGCTGGTGGAGCTCACCACCGTCTGTAGACGTAGCAGGAGGGTGGTGACGACAGCGTGACGGAGGCGACGGTGGAGGTGTCGTGGACGGCGGCGACGTCCTAGCGGCTCCCCGGGAATGCTCTGATGTCCAAAAGGGAGAGGCAGCTGCGGGCTTTCGATTTTAGGGTCTAGGTAGGGGAGTGGGCAGCCATGGCGACGTCGCGGTGGACGGATTCAGTCGGGGTTCTCCGGCGAGGGGCGACAGTGAGCGGGAGGTGGCCGGGAGAGGGGCAGACGGCGGCGGAGAAGAGGGAAATATGGCGCCTAGGGTTAGGGTAGGGCAGCGGGGCTCCTAGGGCGGCTTTATAGGCGCTATCGTCGATGCGTGGCCGTCGGTGGCGAGCGCCTGCCGCCGTGGCACGCTCCGATGGCCGCCGTACTGCAGGAAGACGGAAATAGATCGAGGAAAAAAAAACGAAGCGTTTTCTTTGCTTAAGTAGCAGGCTGGGCTGCGCGCGGAAGGGAAGCGAGGTGGGCTGGGCGCAGCCCACCCTCTGTTGGCGCCAACGTTTGAAATTTTTATTTTTTCTTTCTCCTTTTTTTTTTGCTGAAAAGTAATTGGAAGCAAAAGATGGGTTTTAGATTAGAGAAAAATTTGGAAAAATTAGAGGAGGTTCCTTAGGCCAAAAACAAACAGTGGTTAACTTTTATTTTCAAAAAGGTTGAGTTTTGTTTGCTGTTTGAAATTGAAACAAATTTGGATGAAATTTTTAATATTAATGATCATTAATAAAACCCAACATTTTAAATAGGGTAACCCCTATGGTAATTAGACAAATTGAGTTGATTTGTTTTGGTATCAACCTAATTTCAAAATGGTTCTGTTTTGGGTGCTTTGATTTGAATTTTAAATGTGTTTGGAAAATAAATGATTGATTTAAAACCATCAATTTGGTAATTGAACACTATGGGAAAACATGAAACAAATTGGTTGTTTTTATTTGTGATCTTTATTCAAAATGTTGTAACAGAGCAAGTATGAAACCATTGTTTGAATAAGGTTTGAACTTGAGTTGTGAAAACAGTGGAAAACAATTGCAACAATTAAGAAACAAATGCAAACAACATGGAAACAATATGATGACATGATGCAATACTTTAATAAACATGCAACAAACATTCTAAGGGGATGATTTTCATACTTGGGATGTTACAAAACGCCCCCCCTTGAAGGAATCGCGCCCCGAGATTCGTACTGAGAAAGGAAAAGGTCCGGATACTTCTTGCGAAGATCCTCTTCGGTCTCCCATGTTGCCTCTTTATCGGAATGATGCGACCACTGCACTTTCAAGAACTTGGTGCTCTTGTTGCGAGTCTTACGCTCGGTCTCATCGAGAATACGAACAGGGTGCTCCTCATAAGATAGATCATCTTGCAGTTCAATGGAATCATGATCAACTGCACGATCTGGATCTTTGAAACACTTCTTGAGCTGTGACACGTGGAACACATCGTGCACCTTGGATAGCTTTTCTGGAAGTTCAAGACGATAAGCGTTTTCTGCACGCCTTGAGAGAATGTTGAAAGGACCAATGTATCTTGGTGCAAGCTTTCCTTTCACACCAAAACGATGAGTGCCTCTGAGGGGAGTTACACGGAGATATGCCTTGTCACCAGGTGCATAGATCATATCCTTGTGCTTGCTGTCATAATAGCTCTTCTGACGAGACTGAGCAATCCTGAGATTGTCACGAATGATACGAACTTTCTCCTCGGCTTCCTTAACAATGTCAGGGCCTAAGAGTGAACGTTCACCAGCTCCAGACCAATTGATTGGACTCCTGCATCTGCGGCCATAGAGTGCTTCAAATGGTGCCATACCTAGGCTTGCCTGGTAGCTGTTGTTGTAGGAGAATTCAGCATATGGAAGGCAATCCTCCCATTTCATGCCAAAGGAGGTACCACATGCTCTGAGCATATCCTCGAGAATCTGATTGACTCTTTCGACTTGCCCCTGAGACTGAGGGTGATAAGCTGTGTTGAACAGGAGTTTGGTGCCCAATGCTTCTTGAAAGCTTTTCCAGAAATGAGAAGTGAATATGCTTCCACGGTCTGAGCTTATTTCCAATGGAATACCATGAAGAGGAACAACCTTTGCTGTGTAGAGCTCTGCTAACTGGCTAGCTGAGATAGTTTCCTTGACAGCAAAGAAGTGAGCTACTTTAGTGAGACGATCAATAACAACGAAGATTGCATCGTTGCCCTTTTTGGACTTTGGAAACCCAGTAAGGAAGTCCATTTCAATCATGTCCCACTTCCACTCAGGAATTTTCAGAGGTTGGAGTAGACCTGCTGTTTTTTGATGGACTGCCTTAACATGTTGACAAACGTCGCATTCAGAAACGTATTGAGCAATTTCACGTTTCATGCCAGGCCACCAATACAGTGTCTTAAGATCCTGGTACATCTTTGTACTTCCAGGGTGAATGGAAAGAGGAGTTTCATGAGCCTCCTTGAGAATGATATCTTTGAGACTTTGAACTTGAGGAACTGCAATGCGTCCTTCAAAGAACACAGTTCCTTTGTCATCAACTGAGAAAGACTTGAATTTCTCCTTGCCTTCCTTGATGTGCTCAACCATCTTCTTGATTTCAGTATCACGAAGTTGTTCAGAACAAATCTTGTCCTCGAGAGTTGGACTGGCTGTCAAGCTAGCAAGGTAGCCTTGAGGAACAAGACCAAGGTTCAGCTTCTGGAATTCTTCATGAAGTGGAGGTTGCCTTTCCATGATCATGAGATTATTGCAATAGGACTTGCGACTGAGAGCATCGGCCATAACATTAGCCTTGCCTGGAGTGTAAGAAATGGTGAGATCAAAGTCCTTAATCTTTTCAATCCATCTCCTTTGCCTGAGGTTTAGATCTGGTTGAGTGAAGATGTATTTCAGACTCTTGTGATCGGAAAAGATTTCAGTTTTGTTACCCAACAAGTATTGTCTCCATTTCTTGAGGGCAAACACAACTGCTGCAAGTTCAAGATCATGTGTGGGATAGTTTTGCTCATGTGGGTTCAACTGATGTGAAGCATAAGCCACAACTTGACGTTCTTGCATAAGAACTGCACCTAGACCTTGGAGAGATGCATCGCAGAATATCTGGAAAGGTTTGGTAGTATCTGGGCCAACCAGAACTGGGGTGGAAGTGAGTTTAGTCTTCAGGAGATTGAAACTCTCATCATACTGTGGAGTCCAAACGAACTTCTTGTCCTTCTTTGTGAGATCAGTGAGAGGTTTGGCAATCTTGGAAAAGTTTTGGACGAAACGACGGCAATAGCTAGCCAAGCCTAGAAAGCTTCTAACTTGTTTTACCGTCTTAGGAGGTTTCCAATCAACAATATCTTTAACCTTTTCTGGATCAATGGCTATGCCCTTGGCGGAGATGACATGACCAAGGTAAGCAACTTCTGGAATGCAGAACTCACATTTGGAGAACTTGGCATACAGACGATGCTCGCGAAGTTTCATGAGAGTGAGACGAAGGTGTTCTCCATGCTCTTCCTCAGACTTTGAGTAGACTAGAATGTCATCAAGATATACCACAACGAACTTGTCGAGGTATTCATGGAAGACAGAATTCATGAGTCTTGAGAATGTCGCCGGTGCATTGGTGAGACCAAAGGACATGACGGTGTATTCATATAGACCGTACCGAGTGGTGAAAGCTGTTTTTGGAATATCTTCCTTTCTGATCTTTATTTGATGGTAACCCATCCTCAAGTCCAACTTTGAGAATATTGAGGCTCCAGCAAGTTGATCAAAAAGATCATCGATACGAGGAATTGGATACTTGTTCTTGATGGTTTTCTCGTTGAGAGGACGATAGTCAACCACGAGTCTTTTTGTTTGATCTTTCTTGGCAACAAACAAAGATGGGCAACCCCAAGCGGAGGAACTAGGCTGAATGTAACCTTTCTCCATGTACATATCGATTTGCTCCTTCAACAATTTCAGTTCAGGAGGTGCTATCTTGTATGGGTGCTTAGAGATTGGAGCAGTACCTGGTTCAAGCTCGATCACGAACTCAACTGCTCTGTCCGGAGGCATCCCTGGCAACTCTTCTGGAAAGACGTCAGGGAATTCATAAACCACCGGAACATTTTCAAGCAGAGGTAGAGGTTTAGCATCCAGGGTGTACAGCTGAACAGAACTTGATTCATTTGGAGAATAGACTATCTGGCCAGAAGGGTGGAACAGAGTTATTGACTTCCGAGCACAATCAATCGTAGCTTTATTGGCCTTCAACCAATCCATGCCAAGGATGACATCAATGTCAGAATTGCCAAGCAGAATGAGGGAAGCAAGGAATATGTGACCTCCAATCAAGATCTGATTCTCATGACTGATCTTGGAAGTTTGCATAGTTGCTCCAGGGGAGTTTACTACTAGCGGGGAACCCAAACCAACAAAAGGTAGCTTAACTGATGTCGCAAAGATCTTTGACACGAAAGAATGCGATGCTCCGGTATCAAACAACACTTTAGCTGGGTTAGAGTTTACGGGGAATGTACCGAGAACGACGTCAGCAGCTTCCTCAGCTTTGTCGGCCTTGATATGATTCACCCTCGCGGTCCTCCCGACAGGCCTGTTGTTGGAGTTGAAGGCTTTAGCCGGGGAGCACGAACCATTGCCTGGTTGGTGTTGGGGCGAGGAGGGGTGGAGGTAGCTGCCTCTGAGTGCACTTATCAGCATAGTGTCCAGTCTGCTTGCATTTGAAGCAAGTGACGACACGAGGTGCATCTGGCCTTGGCTGCCCCATTGAGAACCTCTGAGCCTGCATCTGAGCTGGGTTGGGTGGGTGGGGACCAAAGCCTGGAGAAGCTTGGGCATATGGAGCCCTAGTGACAGCACTGTTTGGCACCCAGATGCGGCGCTTCTGCGGAGGGGTGGTCATGTTGGAGGAGGAACCACCCTCACGCGAGTTCTTGCGCGACTCTTCGAACGCCTTGCGCCCATTCTCCTCATTGAGCGCGGTGTTCACGAGCTCCTCGAAGTCCTTGCACTTGATGTTGGTGAGAGCGTACTTCAGTTCCGGGTTAAAACCTCGGCGGAACCTTGCCATCTTTTTGGCCTCTGTGGACACCTCGTCACCAGCGTAACGAGCGAGGCGATTGAACTCGGTCTGATAGCTGATAACGTCCAGCTTGCCCTGCTTGAAAGAGCAGAACTCCTCACGCATCCTTTCCATGAGACCATCTAGGATGTGGTGCTTCAGGAAGGCATCCTTGAAACAACCCCAGGTGATAGGATAGCCAGCTCTCATGGTCTGGTAGTTCTCCCACCAAGAAGCTGCCTGACCCTTCAGTAGGTAGGTGGCATACTTGACCTTATCTTCCTCAGCAACATGCGCAATCTCCAGCGTCCTGGCTATGTCACGGATCCAGTCATCAGCATCCAGGGGCTCACGTGTTGCCACGAAAGCTTTCGGGCCCAAGCTGAGGAACTCCTTGATGTTGACCCGTGGAGCATTCTGGTTGTTGTGCTGGTTAGCCTGGATCTGGGCCATCTGAGCCACGACCTGAGTCATCTGAGTCAACAGCTCCGTGAGCGGAGGTGGCTCAGGCGGGGAGTTCCTGGTTGGAGGCATCCTGAACAGAAATGCATTTTAGCACAATAACAGAAAAGGATAGACTTTGTAACCGAAAGATAGATTATTCCGACGCATGAATAGATAACCAACAGGTACATCATCACATGTTCAAATACATCAGAATATCCAACACACCATTACATGGTTCGAAAGCCAAGGATAACTAAACATAGTTATGAATGGATACATCGGTACTCCCATGCTCATCACGCAGGACGGCGGCGAGCAGTACGACGAGAGATACGGTGAGGAGGAATCCCACGGAAGTAGGTAGAACGACGATCCATGTAGAGCGGGACTGCTCTGAGAGGGACTCTCGGTGTGGTGAAGTAGAAAGCGTCGTCTCCCTGTGCTCCAAAGCGTGGAATCCCAGTGTAACCAGCTCCGAGGTTGAGGAGTGGACCTCTGATCGGCTCGTAACCTCCTGCATCTGGCAAACTACGTCCCACTGTCTGATGGAAACGTGCAAAGCGCTCATCTCCAACAAAGTCTGTGGTGTACGTAGCCAGACGAGTCAAAGCAAGATAGAGCTGCTCCCTGACTGAGGCCAACTCCTGAGAAAGTGTGGTGGCAACAGCGTCACTGTGTCTCACAAACTGAGCGGTGGTGTGCAGCCTGGTGTTATCATGCTCGTAGACATCCAGGTTGTCGTAGAGGGTGAAGTGAGCTCCCGCTGACGTGATGTAACCACGGGGGATGTGGCGATAGATAGAATCGTCAAACCCCCAGTAGTCAGCACGGAGGACGGTGAGACTCACGTAAGCTGCCTGCTGCACGGCCATATCCACTGTGGAACCTACTGCCTCGTAGCGGTGGACAACGTTCATGCCATCATCTGACGGAATGTAGACGATAGCCTGGTAGTAGGTCTGGTCAAACTCTCGCTGCTGCTCGTAGACCTGGTACTCTGGTGCCCAATGGAACCCCAGGTAAGTGACCATGTCTCTCAGCATCTCCGGATAACCGGCAGTGCTCTCACAGCGAATCATCCGAACCACCTGCGGGAAGAACCTGAGATCCATCTGCAGATGATCGGGGAAGTTTTGATTAGACACCGGTAGAGAACTGAAGTGGAAAGCAACGACAAGGTTCAACGGACGAAAAGGATGTTGAAAAGAACAGGATATCGAAGCAACAACGGGAAACTCGAGACCAAAACTCCTGAGGTACTACGGAGAACCCAAAACACGTGAAATCCTAACTTGAAAGTTTAGGTGAGAAGAGAAAACAACGTTGCACTTCCTTACCAGAAAAGGGTGGGTGGGTGGGGAAAGAAGAAAAATGGCAGAATTCCTACTCTCACGTTTCATTTTTCCTATATAGCTACAAAATAGTTTCTAGACTCAACTGCGACCAGTAAAAGGGATCCTACAGGCAGACAGGCTCTGATACCATTTGTCGCACCCGGACTTCTAGAGGATACTCACCGTACGAACTGAACAGTATTTTGATTGGATTACGGGGCTTAGCGGCTCCCGCGTCCCCTTACGGGTAGGCCAGCACTTATGTGCGACAACCAACCGTTACTGTTCACCGTCGATGTAAACTATCCCGTAGAAATCAGGACACTACCACTGACGTACTTCATACCATACACACATGGTACGTCAACGGCTTTGAACAAAAGGATAACACAACATGCCTCTAAGACACAAAAGATTGAAATAAGTTGCAACAGGCCCTCACTAGGGCAGAGAATAGCAAATACAATCATCCCGAGGACACACGTCCCAACATAACATCATTACAACTCAGCGGAAGCATTCAAAGGGTCTGAGTACAGACGAATCCAAATAGGCTTAAGAAGCCGGGAATGAAAAGAAAACGGAGCCCATCCACGATGTCTCGGATCCTGCCCGGGTCCGCTAACTACTCGTCAGCAGCCTCGTCAAACTCCACGTAGTAGCCGTCACCTGGATCCTCGTAAGCGTATTCTGCGGAAACCACAGCCACAAAGGGGTCAGTACATAAACGTACTGGCAAGCAAGACTCACAGTTCACCAAAGTGTAACCCGTCAACACCAAGCACAGATGCCTTGGGATCAACGGAAGAAAAGGGTGTAAAAGATGCTGCAACTGGCTGCACTAACCAACTACTAAACAAACTACAACTTCCGGTGTAACAGAAGGAGATAAGATAGCGTATCGTAACCAACTATACTAACCACCAATCAAACCCATCCTGGATCTCGCCCCTTATCCAAGAAGCAATCCGAGGATAACTCACACAGTTGAATTAATGATGGATCAAGTTGTGGTCAATAAAGTCTATTACTAGTCAACTTTACCATTAGTTAGGTGTAAGTTGTTCTGAGTACTTGTTAGCCAGTACTTTCACCAAGTCAACCATAACCGCGGAAAACACGGCTTCTCGAGAAGATTTATCCCTGCAGGGGTGCACCAATTTGGCCGTACACGTAAGAATAACCCGCCAGATGGGAAGGCCTTTCCCACCAAGCGGGGCACTCAACACAACTCAACTCTTCTTCGCATCAAGCCCAAAGCACCACGTGCTGTGCGTGCGCGGCTAATCGAGCCCCACGAAGAAAAGGGGACCCTCATAGCACTGGAAGACCACGCCGCCCTAAATGCCGACTACAAAAGTTCCACCCTGGCCTCGGGTTCGTACCTGCATATGCGCATCAAATGGAAAGCCCGAACTAAGTGTGGTGATTTGGACGAGATGCGGATCGAGTCAAATTGAGGGGGGCGCCCATACACGCTTCCCACATGCGGATAGTGCGCTCATCATGGATCAGTAGACAAGACCCTTTTCCTATTAGGGTCGACACTAGCAGGCCTCAAAACCACGCCGGGCCTCCTGCCGGTGTCTTATCAGCAAGTTATTATTACCCAAGATTAACAGGTTGTTGATTACATCGAGCCCCAGAATATAACAGATATATGATAACAGAAAGTAACGGGTAACAAACTCGAGCAAAACAACCCTAAGCATGCTAGTAAGACACGGGCTCAACCAAAGGGGTGATAGGATTGGAGGTGAGGCAATATCATGGTTCAGGGTATCATGTGATAGGTTCGTAACAGAAACAACTACCACTATGGCTAGCAGAAAAGAACAACGGAAAGTATCGGTAACCAATGTTGAAGGGAACACAGTGGTTCATGTGAGTGATAACTTGCCTGCAAACCCAGTAGCCGGGTACTGAGCTAGATCCTCAGAAGGGGTGTCGTAAAGATCGTCGGTATCAACGTCGTCGTCTATCCGAGAAGAAGCAAACAAACAAGGCAGAAATATAAACAATCATTATCATGGCATAGTGCACAATCAAATATGATGCATGACAAGTTAATGGTTGCCTCAAAATAAACTATTTGATATGATAGCACAATTTAAATGGACACATATGCAATTTTGAGTTGCATATGAAAGGCCCATGGATTTTGGTTAGATTATTTGTTTTCCAACTAATCAACAGGTGCTAGTGGTTTAGTATGATGCATGCATGAGGAAAACAACAAAATAACAACATTAGAACCAATTTAAAATAGGGTTTACCAATTAAGAATTTTATTTATTAAGTTAAAGAATTTTTTGGTTCCTTAAAAGTGACACACACAAGTATTGGTTGTTTTCACCAATTTGAATTGTGCAAACTAAATAACAAAATTCATATTTGAAAATATCATGAAATTTTGGGTGGATTACATGTTTCAATATTGAAAAAGGAATTTGGATGAATTTATTATGACTTAAGCAAGATTAAACAAGTTTTGAATGAATTTAAAACAAGCATGAATTTCATTTGAATTTTATTTGCTCAAAACATAATTTCAAACCCATATTTGAAAAGTTCACACTTTGATGGTTTGAAAACATATTTTGCATGTTCAAAAATATTTTATATTGAGCAAGTTATGATTTTATCAAATTTAAATGAATTAATAAGGATTAAATTATTTAGGCAATTTAAATTATTCAAACCATGAAACAAAATTTATATTTGAAAAGGTTATTCAAAATAGCATGGGAAACATATTTTATTTGCATTTATTGGATTAGGTATGATTTAGTTATGGAATTTAGAAATTTGCATTTGAATTATTTGAATTCAAACTTGAATTGCATTTTGAAAATTCAAAACAGTACACAAGTGGCATAGATGGATAGACAATTAAATTTAGAACAATAAACATATATAACTTTTATTTATTGGGGTTATAGATTAAAATTTATTAAATTTTAAAGTTTAGGGTTTAAATCTGCAATTAAAAGGTTTTAATTTGAAAACAGAAACGTGGAAACGTTTGTTACCGCGCTGTTTTCTACCCCCAGCCACTGCCCCGTGGGCCTGTGGCCAGCGTGGCGCGCACGCGCACGCGTGGCAGCCACAGTGGCTGACGGGTGGGCCTCTGCGCGGGGAAGGAAAAATGCCCAAAAAAAGGTTTGGCGCTGCGGGGACTCGAACCCACGACCAGACGCGAGATTCAGACGTGTTGTTACCAGTGCGGTAAATCTTCAGTTTTGACAGAGAGGGGAACGCGGACAGGTTTAGGTGTCAAGCTGCTATCTGAATCTCACAAGCGCGCGCTGGCTAACTGAACTATCTGACAGAGACTTGGTTGTTGCTCGCCGGCGGGGAGATACGCGGCCGTGCTCGATGCAGATGGGGTGCAGTGGGGTGGTGGACGTGCACGGTACCGTGGTGGTGCACAGAGGGAGAGAGGGAGGTAGCTGGTGGAGCTCACCACCGTCTGTAGACGTAGCAGGAGGGCGGTGACGACAGCGTGACGGAGGCGACGGCGGAGGTGTCGTGGATGGCGGTGACGTCCTAGCAGCTCCCCGGGAATGCTCTGATGTCCAAAAGGGAGAGGCAGCTGCGGGCTTTCGATTTTAGGGTCTAGGTAGGGGAGTGGACAGCCATGGCGACGTCGCGGTGGACGGATTCAGTCGGGGTTCTCCGGCGAGGGGCGACAGTGAGCGGGAGGTGGCCGGGAGAGGGGCAGACGGCGGCGGAGAAGAGGGAAATATGGCGCCTAGGGTTAGGGTAGGGCAGCGGGGCTCCTAGGGCGGCTTTATAGGCGCTGTCGTCGATGCGTGGCCGTCGGTGGCGAGCGCCTGCCGCCGTGGCACGCTCCGATGGCCGCCGTACTGCAGGAAGACGAAAATAGATCGAGGAAAAAAAACGAAGCGTTTTCTTCGCTTAAGTGGCAGGCTGGGCTGCGCGCGGAAGGGAAGCGAGGTGGGCTGGGCGCAGCCCACCCTCTGTTGGCGCCAACGTTTGAAATTTTTATTTTTTCTTTCTCCTTTTTTTTTTGCTGAAAAGTAATTGGAAGCAAAAGATGGGTTTTAGATTAGAGAAAAATTTGGAAAAATTAGAGGAGGTTCCTTAGGCCAAAAACAAACAGTGGTTAACTTTTATTTTCAAAAAGGTTGAGTTTTGTTTGCTGTTTGAAATTGAAACAAATTTGGGTGAAATTTTTAATATTAATGATCATTAATAAAACCCAACATTTTAAATAGGGTAACCCCTATGGTAATTAGACAAATTGAGTTGATTTGTTTTGGTATCAACCTAATTTCAAAATGGTTCTGTTTTGGGTGCTTTGATTTGAATTTTAAATGTGTTTGGAAAATAAATGATTGATTTAAAACCATCAATTTGGTAATTGAACACTATGGAAAACATGAAACAAATTGGTTGTTTTTATTTGTGATTTTTTTCAAAATGTTGTAACAGCAAGTAAAAACCATTGTTTGAATAAGGTTTGAATTTGAGTTGTGAAAACAGTGGAAAACAATTGCAACAATTAAGAAACAAATGCAAACAACATGGAAACAATATGATGACATGATGCAATACTTTAATAAACATGCAACAAACATTCTAAGGGGATGATTTTCATACTTGGGATGTTACATCACCTTTGTCACTTGCAATTAAGATCATCTATGGGATTCCATATTCAATTATCTTACCCTTGTGGTGAAGGCAACCAATTATTGCAAGCAAAGATTTTATTTAGATGATTATAAAGGAATATAGTTGATTGACATCAAGTTGCACTTATGCATATAAGAATAATTTGTAAACAAGGTAGCTAATCTTGCCTCCAAATTACTACTCATATACAATAGGCTGAGATGTACCAGGTTATTCAATCTTCTGTTGTTTGGGTATGACACTCAATTGTTTGAGTATAAAAAAGTGATCTGTTAACAAAGTAGCTGGCTTTGTTATCAAACTACTTCTATATATCACTAACATTGGAGTATCACACTATTTCAAGAGTGTTAATAAGATCATATTAAGATATAAGAGTTTCCAAGTACTCTTATAGAAAATTAAAGTAGCACTTCAAGCACACTCTAAATAATCTTCTTGGAGATCTTCATGTGGTAATTCTTCCTGTCTTGTGGTTTCTTTTCTTGCGGAATATCTTGGAGGATATTGAGGAAACAAGATACATTGGTCTATCCAAACTAACAAGATCTAGATTAAGATTTAATTCATGCTTTTATTATCCTTCCATACATTTCTTGTTTTGCTTCCCATAAGATAGATACTTATCTCATACATGATTGGTTTTATTTAGCTTTCAATCCAATTCCTCTAATAGAGGTTATATCTTGTTGTTATTCAGTACTTGTATCCCCAGGGATACTTGATTTGTTGATGATTATGGATGTGGGTGGAAATATAGAGTGTTTGTGGAATGATGACTTAAGATAGTAAGTTGATCAAGTGGTTCCTTGATGTGTTGAGATCTCATATGCTCACTTATATAAGATGAATAAGACAATGAGCATGTGCATGTTATTAGGGTTTAATGACTTATGTAATAGTTGTTAGTTGGTTACTCAGAGTGTCATGTTGTTATTTTATATTATTCATTTGTATTCATGATACAGACATAGAGGTTTGGAAAGATCATATGTGATGATCAAGGTTTTAACAGTGGTTGAAGAAGATTTGACTCTTCACTTAAGTACTTCTTTTATAATTGATGAGATATGTACATATTCGATAATTATGTTAATACCATTATGATGTCATTTTCCACTTTTGGGTTTTCAGTTAACACCTGTCTGTATGATTTGAGTTCTATTGAACTTTGGTTATTTACTTGTGAAGGTTCATTTAGTAGGTACTCAATAATTTTGAAAGATGTTTTGTGAATGGTTGATATCTTAAAGAGGTATTGTTTGAGAGGACATGACACCTCTATTAATGAGATGGTTTAATTGTGTATTACTCATTGGTGGAAGTATTATTATCAGTTGTGTGATTTGGGTACTCACCCCTCTTTGAGTTGTAGATATCTAATGAATTATTCCAAGTCACTTGAATACTTGTGGTTAAGGTTGTTAATAGTTTGTGTTGGTCACAACCCATTATGGCTTGTGTAACCAGATGATTTGGGTTTTGTAGAGATGCTATGTTATAAAGATCACTCCAATGTACTCCTGACTAGATGAACTAGACCTATTTCATCATGTCAAGTGAAACTTTGGTCACTTTGCGTTGTTCAAACTTTGGCGCCAAAATTTCCCATACTTTTAGATGCATGCTTTGCAAATGCACATATTAAATTTAGATCCTTATAACTTCCCAAACACTGGGATGTTACAGTATCTCCCCCTTAACAAGAACTTCGTACCGAAGTTCAACCACTCTCACGTAAAGATAGGTAGAGTGAACTACTGTAGACCGTTGAATCTTCATAATTGTTTCCTTGTGTTGCCCTTGACATATGTAGCCTCTTGTCTGGATTGTTCACCTTTCACTATCTTGTGTAATGATCTAATACATAGCCTGTTGCTATGACAACTCTGTTTTGTTACTAGGCCTTCCTAATGGTCTTACGAAGAACACGTGGTATTTCTACCATGTAGTGGATACCAAGTTTCATTCTCCGATGAATAGGTATGGTTGCCTACATCTCACAACTTTCTGAAGACATTTTGTATATCCACCAGGTGATGAATAACCAATTATATTCTTCCGGTACAATGGGTAGTGTCTATGGTTAGGACTCCATTTGGTTCAATCTAATGGTCTCAAAATAAAGACTGCTCAAAGAATCTTGTACAACGTAGTGTACATTGACTAAGTTATTAGTAAAAATATCTTCGAGTTTCCTCGAGTTTTAACTCTTTCCTATAAGTGACTATACCCTTTTTTTATTGTTTATTTCCTATGGTCCTTCTACATCTTTAGGTTTTAACTTCTATAGGGTGACTCTATAAGTTAACTTATCGAACTTCTACATATTTCCTTCTAGGATATAACTACTCATGTTTTCATCTTGGCATCACTTGTGGTATATCTCCATGTTTTGATGAAGTATATCTCCAACTCCAATCAAGATGTGGAATGTGGTCTATTCCCATCAGAGGCTTCATTGACTTCTGCCTTCTTGACTTTCTAGTCTTCCAGAGCTTTGGTGGTTGTATCAATCCGCTGATAACTCAGACCGCTCTCATTCTAATCCTATACCCTCTAGACCAGTAAAATCAAGATAAAACTCAGTGTTTGCACATGCATTTGCACCTCAAGTTTAATCTTCATGTAGAGATCTAGTCAATCAAAGATCCAAATAAGATGCAATAAATCCCAAATGCATTTATCACTCATGCATCAAAAGCCTATGAAATAACAGTACTTTGAGTAAAACATCTCAAGTACCAAGGCTCTTAAATTCTATACACTACAAGTAGGTATATATTACCTTGTAATCATATTCTACCCAACCACTCTTTGCCCAGGTAATTACTCCAATTGCATGCCTTACTACAATGGAATAAACCAAGACAAAATAATCCTATAGTAGTTGTTTTCTAACTTGGTTACATATAGGACTGAGTACCATGTCAATTGATTTACTTCATCTTGATTACGATAAACTTCTCATGGCATCTCTTGATCGTTCATGTTGTTGATCACATCGTAGGAGTAGTAATGTGACTTCCATCAATGCTTATGCCTTCTCCTAATTCTATACTGTACGATGATGATTCACCTCTAGACTTGATAACTGAGGATATGGTATTTACCCCATAGTTACCATGGTCTAATGACTCTTCATGATTCTCAATTTATCCCTTCTTGCTGACTCCTATACTTACTCCATATCATATTCTACTCCATCCTATTCATTCATAGAATGGGGTTATCATCACTATGACTTGATCATCTCTGACCATGTCAGAACTATTTTCTCAATAAAACTGATGTATGCTAAACTTCAAACTAATCATAACTGGGTATAAAGAAAATAGATAAGTAGATTTACTCAATTTGAATAAGAATATTCTATACAAGTATGCTTGTATCATTCTCAAGTGAATGATCATCATAGTTGTTGGAAGTGTGGTTTAGATAAGATGGCTTCCTATAATCTTTACCAACCTACAGATCTCCTAAAAGGTTTTAGACCTAAGGTCGCTTCGCTCTGATACACATCTGAGGTGACCCAACACACCACTGCATGTGTAGTGCGCAAGTCGATGACATAATACCCACAGAAGGACTTACCTGTGAATATTACATCCCTCGGAGTAGTACAACAGAAACATAGCAGGACCAGGCAAGCTATAGGATACAAACTTCATTACAAAATATTGAGAATCTCCTTGAAGAATCAAAGGAGATCTCATACAAATGAACATCAGAAGAAGCAATTCGAAGATCCAAGCTGAAGAATTTCTCTAGCTCAGAACTAAAGCTACTATGGCTGATGCCAGCTCTAATCTATGGCTTATAACAACTAACTCCAAGAATGCACTCCACCTAAACCTTGATAGCTTCTCTTCCATCAGCGTTGTTGATGATGATGGTTCACGATGACGACTTCCATCAGGCTTCAACTCTAAGCAGGGGGTCAAACGGGAACGAATGAGTAACGAGCGTTACTCAGCAAGTACATGATATATAGGGGATAGTTTGATGCACTAACTACAGCTTTAGACTCAAAAGAGTCATAAGCTAATGCAAGGTTTTGTAAATCTTTCTTCAAGAGGTTGCTTTTAGTTCTGAAGACTATGCCTGCCAGATCTTCACAGGATTAGAACTTCATGGAGTTTCCTTTCCTGCGGTGTTCGCAGCTCCTTCCCGGAACAAGGGGTAACATGTCACATCCTTTTACACTCTGCAGAGGTGCGTTACTTTACCCATGGACAACCAAGACCATGTTGCACAACCAGGCCCGCGATCATGTCCACTCCCACTCAGGTGTGGGGCCTGGTTGTTGGTCCAAGCCAAACCGTGCTTCTCCGCACAACGCATGCCCACCCATTTCTGCCAGCAGGTTGAACGCCTGATTCCACCCCTCACGATGGAGATCTACGCGCCCCTGGCATACACTCATAGACCCCAGAGTCCGTGGGACATAAGGGCTCCCACCCATGTGCATGTAGTCCCGCAAAACCTACAACATACGTCTCTGGCAGCCCGTTGACATGCGAACGAGAAAAGATAACATCTGACTTACTTCTCCCATAGAAGACGCATGGTTAACGCGAATTTACGGCGCAAGAATCCTGACGGCAGTTGTGATTAATCCGAGATAATACTTTCCCATGCAGATGGAACCTTCCTTTGACCTATTCATCTTACCATGGATCCATCCGCCCACCAAACCGAACACTACCACTCGGGTAGTCATTCAATTAGTCATATTATTATAAAAAATAGGATCATGCATTCTTTTGAGAGTAGGTGATAAGACGATAGAGTTTTTGCAATTAGTTTGTTATGAAGTATTGCATAGGATATGAGCAAGTGATGAACTTGCCTGAGATTGAAATAACCATAATAATCAATGTCTTCGGGGTTCGAGGGTCTCGTAGAAAATCCCGACATCGGAAAGATAGCAAAGTAGTCCCAGTAAAGACTACAGAAAACACTGGCAAGTATGATACATGCATAGTAATGAGATGCATCGTGAAATACCCTGAAAAACACCCCAGCTTACAAGTGTAAGCTATGATCGATACGATAACTTAATCACATAGGTTTTAGGTGAATGGTTTCATTACTTGTGGTGATGTCGTTATTAATTCTTGTAGACTTTCATGTGTTTCACTTTACTTAAAAGAAATGTTATCATGTTTAATAGAAGTGTTGATTACTTGGTGAGGTAACAAGATAATAGCACATGGAAAACAATTATTGAAAAAGTAACAATCATGTTTGATTTTATGTCATAAAAGTGTAGAACTAATAACAACGAGTTTATTTGAAAATGATGGTTTAATACAACTAAGTTTATCATCACACAACATGCTATTGACTTGTGATGATAAGTTTATTAGGTGTGAAAACATGAGGGTTTTATTAGTAAAGAAAATAATGATGTGGTAGTTGTTTTTGGTTATAATGAAACATTATAGTATTTTATTATACTTTTGGAAACAAGTTTATAAGTTGAACAAAATGTTTTATATTTGACATATTTGAATTAAAAAATGCTTTTCTCTTTAATTTGATATATCATTCAATGCTTTCTAAAAATATTTGAATAAATTATTAATTTATTAATTTTAAATGAATTAAATGACTAGGCAAATGTTGCACACATGAAAACTTGTTCAAATGACCATGAAAACATCGTATATGAGTTGCATTTGTCATTTGGAGCATTTTGGTATATCAATTGTATTTTTCTGATTTTAAGAATTATTTCCTATTTTTCTCAATTTTAAATTATTTAATTTAATTAAAGAAAATATTAATTTTTAAACCTTATCAAATATTTTTTAAAAGTTGATAATCATTTAGATTATATTTTTCTAAACAATTCCATATTTTATTTATATTTTTCTGATTATTAGATTAAAAGTTATTGGATTAATATGATTTATTAATTTTCTGCCAATATTCAAATTGACAGGTGGGTCCCACCTGTCATATTCAGATTTAATAAAAAGAATAAAAGAAAAAGGGAATATGACATCATGGTGATGTCATGGCTAGGTCATCAGAATTGGGGATTTCTACGGTGGTCTAGCAATCCATCGATTGAGTGCAAATTGGTCTGATTCAATGGGTCCTAGAGCTAGAGGAGAGCAAGAGGAAGTTGTTGGTGGTGGCGGAATGACCTTATGGTCATCGGAGACCCGCCGGCGACGAGGTTCGCGGCGGCCGGCGATGGCACTCGATGAACACTATGCAAATAGTACGATTTTGCCGAATGAAAGGCACCACGAGGTGCGTCATCTCACCAGGAGCTCGAGGATGAGGTCGGGGGGCTAGGGATCGCCGAAATCGACCGCGGCTTCCGGCAGCCGGTGGTGAAGAAGACGGCCCGATTCGGCCTTCTCCGGTCCTCCTAGCAAACGAGCTTCACAGGGGAGATAGAGGGCGTCGAGAGGAAGTTCACGGTGGTCTCAGGTCCTTCGGGGATGGCCGGAATTAACGGCAATGGCCGGCGGCCATGGGTTAGGGTTTCGGGTTCAAATACAGAGAGGAAGAGGCAATGAGCGAGGGAGAGAAGAAGTGCGGCACGGCCTCTCGGCCTGGAGGTCTTATCCTCGCGCGGGGCGGCAAGCAGGTCGTGGCACCGACCACGCCACGACGGCGTGGCAGAGGAAGAAGAAAGGAAAGCATATCTGCGATTTTTGATACCCCCTGTAAGTTCTATAATTTGCAATCAAGTCCTTCTGTTATTAAAACTGAGAAGAAAAGCTTGTTTTTTGGGCTTTTTTGTGAACCAAAAATTATTAAAAATCATATTTGAATTACTTATCAAATTTCACATCTCACCTTGTTTTGTTTTGTTGCATTTGAGTAATATTTGTATTTTTTTATTTAGGGGGCTAGATTAAGTGATTTTGTTGTTTTCTCCTCTTTTAATTTAGTTAATAGCTTTAAGATTATACTAAAGCATATTTAATAAAAGTGTACACTCCAAACTTGTCGATACCAAGGTGGTGTATCATAATTGGACAATTTTAGGTATAATCCCTTATAGAAAATAGTTTGGTAACACTAGTGAGTAGTGTTTTTATCTGTTATGGAAAATTCATCAATTATGAAATATCACACCAAGTCATACCAGATAATTTTTAATTGGTGAAGGAACTTGTTTTCTTTTAGGTGGATTTGTTATTTTCATAACTAAGGTTCTTATCAAGTCTGGTGGACATTTCTTTCTATTGGGGTGCAAGCCATATTTGTTATTTAATACACTTAATCATGTGGAACACAAGAGTGGCTTTGGAATCTCATTGGCTTGTTTTCCACATAGGTTCCAATATGGATGTTATCCCATGTTGTTTTAAGAACATGTAATAATTTATATGGTTATTTACAGATGAATCTTTGTTGTTATCTATTAGTCTTGTGTATGAAAAGGATCTAGAAAACAAGATATTAAGCTTGTTTTCATCTACCTCCACATACTAATATAGGTGGATGCAATTGCTTTTATTAATTCATTCTTAATAAATATGTCCATTTAAGATATTACTATGAGTTCTTCATTTCTGATGGGCTTGATAAGGCATAGAAGTTAAAGATCTTCTAATATTACCTAATGCTTCACTAAATAATTTCTTATATTCCCTTACTGATGCCGTGTTGCTTCTTGTGGTCTTATGTTGCTTGAGGTTCTTCTCTCTAGTTGCCACTAGTCTTCTCTTGTCACCTTTGTCACTTGCAATTAAGATCATCTCTGGGATTCCATATTCAATTATCTTACCCTTGTGGTGAAGGCAACCAATTATTCCAAGCAAAGATTTTATTTAGATGATTATAAAGGAATATAAGTTGATTTTGTGACATCAAGTTGCACTTATGCATATAAAAATAATTTTTAAACAAGGTAGCTAATCTTGCCTCCAAATTACTACTCATATACAATAGGCTGAGATGTACCAGGTTATTCAATCTTCTGTTGTTTGGGTATGACACTCAATTGTTTGAGTATACAAAAGTGATCTGTTAACAAAGTAGTTGGCTTTGTTATCAAACTACTTCTATATATCACTAACATTGGAGTATCACACTATTTCAAGAGTGTTAATAAGATCATATTAAGATATAAGAGTTTCCAAGTACTCTTATAGAAAATTAAAGTATCACTTCAAGCACACTCTAAATAATCTTCTTGGAGATCTTCATGTGGTAGTTCTTCCTGTCTTGTGGTTTCTTTTCTTGCGGAATATCTTGGAGGAGATTTAGGAAACAAGATACATTGGTCTATCCAAACTAACAAGATCTAGATTAAGATTTAATTCATGCTTTTATTATCCTTCCATACATTTCTTGTTTTGCTTCCCATAAGATAGATACTTATCTCATACATGATTGATTTTATTTAACTTTCAATCCAATTCATCTAATAGAGGTTATATCTTGTTGTTATTCATTACTTGTATCCAGGGATACTTGATTTATTGATTATGGATGTGGGTGGAAATATAGAGTGTTTGTGGAATGATGACTTAAGATAGTAAGTTGATCAAGTGGTTCCTTGATGTGTTGAGATCTCATATGCTCACTTATATAAGATGAATAAGACAATGAGCATGTGAATGTTATTAGGGTTTAATGACTTATGTAATAGTTGTTAGTTGGTTACTCAGAGTGTCATGTTGTTATTTTATATTATTCATTTGTATTCATGATACAGACATAGAGGTTTGGAAAGATCATATGTGATGATCAAGGTTTTAACAGTGGTTGAAGAAGATTTGATTCTTCCCTTAAGTACTTCTTTTATAGTTGATGAGATATGTACATGTTCGATAAATATGTTAATACCATTATGATGTTATTTTCCACTTGTGGGTTTTGAGTTAACACCTGTCTGTATGATTTGAGGTCTATTAAACTTTGGTTATTTACTTGTGAAGGTTCATTTAGTAGGTACTCAATAATTTGGAAAGATGTTTTGTGAATGGTTGATATCTTAAAGAGGTATTGTTTGAGAGGACATGACACCTCTATTAATGAGATGGTTTAATTGTGTATTACTCATTGGTGGAAGTATGATTATCAGTTGTGTGATTTGGGTACTCACCCCTCTTTGAGTTGTAGATATCTAATGAATTATTCCAAGTCACTTGAAGACTTGCGGTTAAGGTTTTTAAGAGTTTGTGTTGGTCACAACCCATTATGGTTTGTGTAACCAGATGATTTGTTTTTTTAGAGATGCTATGTTATAAAGATCACTCCAAATGTACTCCTGACTAGATGAACTAGACCTATTTCATCATGTCAAGTGAAACTTTGGTCAATTTGCGTTGTTCAAACTTTCGCGCCAAAATTTCCCATACTTTTAGATGCATGATTTGCAAATGCACATATTAAATTTAGATCCTTATAACTTCCCAAACACTAGGATGTTACAACAACCTGACATAAAAGATTCATGCATTGACCAGATTCATCAACCGGGTGGATCAGATCACAATTAGGCGTGGCTAAACAAGACTCACAGACTTTAACGAAGCGCGCGCAAACAAACCTATGGCTGCTAGGAGCAGTGAATCGGGATATTGAGGCAATGCAACAAGTATAGGAGAACTCTATCTAAGACCATATATACTTTGAACCGCATGCAATATACAAGATTCAAAACACTCCAAAAAACCGATATGAGCAGATAAGAGGTTATGCTTGCCTTGGTTAAGAACACCAGATAAATATCTTCTGGAATAAGTGCGTGACTTGTCGGTTAAGATCAAGAATTTGCCATTGGAGTTGTTGGCCTTCACTTCGGAGTCGCATTCTACCGAGGGGGAAACAACAACGAAAAGAAGAACAACAATCAGCACATGGCATCAATGCAATGCGCAATATGTATTCATGAGCAAGTTAATGCCGTAGACAGGTTCAATGGGTTTCTAGGGTTTGCATGTCAATTATGCAATATACTGAAATTATCCCGAAATAGACCCGGAAGGGTGTTTCGGGCGATTCTGAAAGTGAGTACAATTTTAATTGCTCAAATGGGTTTGAAAACATCATAACTAGGTTGCAACTTACTTTCTGAAAGTGAGTACAATTTTAATTGCTCAAATGGGCTCGGATGTCAATTATGTAATTTACTACAATTTTTCTAATTTTATTGATTAAAAAATTATTTTCTCTATTTTTAACTGATTTAAATAAGATTTAAATAATGGTCAAAACTCAACTTTGTCAAACATGTATGCAAATTACATAAACATATAGAGTTTATTTTTCTGATCATTTCCATATATTTTTCATAAATTTGTGAGTTGCCAAAATAAAGATATTAATTTTACAAGTTTTTATTGTTTTCTGGAATTTTGTAAGAAGTGGGCCCACATGTCAGGGATTTTATTTTCTAAAATTTAAAAAGAGTAAAGGTCTGCCAGCTGGGCCCTGCGTGACGTCATGCTGACGTCAGCATGACGCCAGCAGCTGGCCGGTGGGCAGTGCCATTGCGCAATCGCTTGACTGCGCAGCCGATTAACGAATCGGCCTGCTGCACTGCGTGGAGGGGGCAACGGTGAAGCTGGGGGTGGCGGAGGTTGGCCAAACGGCCACCGGAGTTGCCTGCGGCGACCGTTGGGGCGGCGGTGGTTGGTGGTGCGCGGCGTCGGGACGAACCAGAGGGGGAGGGGGAAGATGGAGGGGTCCAGTAGGACCATGGGATCACCACAGAGTCGTTGCCGAGCTTGGAGGAGGTCGGTGTGGCCGGAATCGAGGCGGCTGCGGAGTTGGCCGGCGGCCGGGCTCGGGAAAGACCATCCGATTTGCTTGATTGGGGCCGCCCTAGCTCGATCTTCTTTACAGAAATGGAGAGCAGAGGATGACGAAGACGACGGCGGGCTCAGCTTGCTGTGGGATGGCTAGAGATAGAAGCGACATCGACGACCACCGGAGCTAGGGTTTAGGTAAGCAGAAAAATAGAGGGACAGAGAGCTCGACTGCGAGGATGAGGAGAAGTGAGGGCCACGACGTCTTCGTGGTCTTCTCGGCCACGCAAGCAGGCAGCCGAATAGGAGGTGGCAGTGCCTGCGGCACGGCTGCCACGCAACTGCTCCTTCTGGCCGCGAGGGAAGAAGAAAGGGAATTAAAACAAATCGAGAAAGGACATCCAACTTGAGAGAGTCAAAATCGTCATCATCTAGCTCAAGTGGAATTCTCAAGGAAAAGGTATTGTCTTGAAAGGTTTTCTATTTTACCAGTCCCATGCTTTTGGGAGACCAGGTTATAGGATTGATAGGCGTACTATCAAGAGGGGCTCTCGAATGAGTAACTTGTTCGCATCTTTTTGGAGAGCTGAAACCTTTGCATAATTGTCATATCATATTTCTTGGTTCCTATTTGGCTTTTGTACTTGTGAGGACGCAGAGCTTGTGTTCATATCCATGCCAAGATCTAGTTCATCGAAAATGGATTTCGTAAGAAAAAACTTATTGCGTTTTCGATGGTGAACATATTACTGTTTCGTCTTTGAGAAAGGCTCCACACCTTCTCATGGATATTCCTTATTGTTATCTTTCCAACAAAATTGGTCTCACCTCATTCGGAGTTTGTCTGCAGAAGTTATCGTATTTTAGTTTTGCTAGTTCGGTCAGATCCAGGTAGACTCCAGAATGAATCTGGGGTTCCAGATTGAATCCGGGACCAATCGGACTTGGCCTTAAATACCATAGCTAGTTGTTGGATTGATCCGTAGGAATCCGACATCTAGGATTGAATTCGGAAGCAATCCAACATGAACGTAGAAACCTTGATTAGTTGTCGGATTGCCTCGGATAGATTCGACATGTGGGCGTGAATCCGTAATTTGGGGATTGAATCCGACATGGGCAATTCTAGCAGAAAAATGGCTAGTTTTTTGGGGACCTATTTAAGGGGTCTTGTTTCCCATTGGTACCCAAGATTTGCCAAGCACGTTTTTCTATCTCTCTCTCCCACCATTGTTGGCCTTGAAAAACTTGCCCCTCCTCCCATAATTCTTGCATATATTTGAGGGAAAAGTGAGAGGATATCTATCTACATTTTCACCAATCCATCCCTCCTCTAAGTGAAGGGAACCTTATAGCTCTTGATCTTGGAGTACTTGGTGTTTCTCCTTTTATATTCTTCCTCTCTTATTCCCGCATAAGCATTTGTTGCTTTGTTGGAATTTAAGAGTGAAGGATTTGAGCACTTGTGCTCTTGACATTGTATTGATTGAATTAGTTTGCTCCCTCCACGAGGATTCATGGAAGTGAAAGTTTGTGAACTTGTTACTCTTGGGTCTTGGACCTTAGACGACTTGTGGTGTTCTTGGGAGCCTCCAATTAAGTGGTGGATGTGTGTCCCAAGTTTCTGGTGACCTCGGGAGCCTCAAATGCACATGTAACACACGTTCGTTGGGAGACCCCAAGAGGAAGGTATGAGGAGCACATCAGTAAGTTTCCCTCAGAAAGAAACCAAGGTTGAATCGACCAGTAGGAGAAATAAATCACTTACGAATGTTGATGCAGCTGAGGTGGCAGGGCGCATTACCGGTTCAGAAGCAACGTGGAAGCTACACAGCGCAATCAAATCACTTTGCCCCAATGAAGCAGTGAGGTTGTCAATCTCACCGGTTTTGCTGGACACTGATGTCTACGCACGCTTCTATTCTTGTAGACAGTGTTGGGCATCCAAGTGCAGAGGTTTGTAGAACAGCATCAAGTTTCCCTTAAGTGGATCACCCAAGGTTTATCGAACTCAGGGAGGTAGAGGTCAAAGATATCCCTCTCAAGCAACCCTGCAATTAGGATACAAGAAGTCTCTTGTGTCCCCAACACACCTACTACAATTGTCAGCTGTATAGGTGCATTAGTTCGGCAAAGAGAGATTAAAATGTAAGTAATATGGATGATAATAAGTGATAATATCAATCTGAAATAAAAATGGCAACAAGCAAACATGTAGCAGAACAGGCGGAAAACGGTGTTTCAATGCTAGGAAATAAGTCCTAGGGATCCTACTTTCACTAGTGGACACTCTCACCAATGATCACATAATTGAATGCATAAATATCTCCCTTCAATATGCTACTCCGAACCACTCTCCGGTCGAATAACAAAAACCTCTTCATTGTGTAGGGCTGTAACAGCACTCCTCAAGTTTGTATTCCCATGTCTAGTTAACCCCCACACTGTCACTATGAGCGCCCTAGAAGGTACTAATAAAACTCCTGAATTTCGTAGGGTCATCCAACACAAGATATAAATATCATGCTAAACCACACGGTACACACACTGTCACCTTTACACCGTGATCAAAGTGTTTACGGAGAACTCATAAGAAAACCACTTGAGTAGCATAATACATGAGGAGAAAAATCTACTAATTAAACTAGATACAAAGCTCATGATCACATAAAGATCACACCATGGGAGAGAGAGATGAACCACATAGCTACCGGTAGAACCCTCAGCCCCGGGGGAGAACTACTCCCTCGTCGTCATAGGAGACAGAAACAGCGATGGAGATGGCGATGGAGTCGATGGAGATGGTTCCGGGGGCACTTCCCCGTCCCTTCAGGGAGCCAGAACAGAGAGTTGTCCCCCGAAACTTGTTGGCGGCAGCGGCGGAGCTACGGATGTATTTTTTGGAAAAGGTCGATTTATTTAGGGTTTACGCCTCGGGGAGTATATATGGGCGAAAGGGCGATGCCGGGGGGTGGCCAGGGGGTCCACACCCCTAGGTGGCGCGGCCAGGGGGACCCACGCCATCCCATGTTGTGGCCACCCTGTGGCCCCCCTCCGGGGCTCTTCGGGACTTCCGGAAGCTTCCGGGACTTCTAAGACTTCTGGCTTTCAAATTTTCCAATTCCGAGAATATTTGCAGAGCAACTTTTCTGAAACTAAAAACAGAAGAAAACATGGAACTGGCTCTGTGGCATCTTGTTAATAGGTTAGTCCAGAACAACGATAAAAATGACATAAAGAAGGGAGAAAACAGGTAGCAATTGGCATAATATCAACATGGAAAATCAGAAATTATAGATACATTGAAGACGTATCAGACACAAAGAGGCTAAACATACCTTGTGTAAAATAATATTTGTTTGTAGTACATGAAAGAGAACAGTAATGGCAGTAGTAAAATAGTAGCAGCTGTATGAAAACAGAGATTGCAGTGGTTGTATTATAAGTATGAGGAAAATGGACCGGGGTCCACAGTTCACTAGAAGTGTATCTCCCAAGACAGATAGATAGCAAGTGTGGTAAATAAATTACAGCTAGGAAATTGACAGATATAAAGGCTGCACCATAGTGCATATGCATGACATGATGATTACTATGTGATTCATGCGGGCATTGCAACAAGATACATACACCGTTATCCAACTACATCTATGACTAATAATCCACCCTCAGAATGTCTTACGAGCAAACCTTGGGTATTAAGTTTAAAGCAACAGATAATTACAGTAAGCAAAGTGTGTAATGTAAACAATAACATCATCCATAGACAAAGCATTGTTGTTTTCTCCCTAATGGCAACAGCACATCCCCCACCCGTTTATGTATCTGTCACTCGAGCGTGAGTGAATGGGAGGCATGAAGCAACTATCGAGCATAAATACTCCCTCTTGGAGTTACTAGCATCTACTTGGCCAAAGCATCTATGTCGCGACCCCGGACCTAGAGGTATACATACTGTTATGCGCTCCTAGTCATGGACCCACAAGGGCTTCGGGGTTACCAGCCCAGGCCGCAACAAACAATAGCAGGTAGACCGGATTCATCGGCACACAGGCCGGATAACATTGGTACTACTATTCCTTGTGTCCATGCTAGTCATAACCAACTATTCGTACCAAAGCACCCACGAGTCGTAAGAAACTGAAGGAACGGGACCAAAGCTATACAGAGATGTTATGTGTCCAGGAAGTGCAACAACAATCAAGGGTTACTAGGTTTACCAAGCCTAGGTCTAGTCAACATCGGCAGGCGTGCTCGAAAATGGATCATCGGGTCCACAACCCCTCGAGTACGACAACAACGCAGGCATAGCAAAAACTGTATAACAATGAGAACGAAACCAACAACCGGTCAAAGTAGTAACTCTAGACATGAAGTTGTATTAAACAGATATTATTAGAGCATAGCTTACAAACAACGGTCACGCGACCCAACATTACATCACACAACGGAAGGCAAGTTATGTTGCTAGTCAACAAGAACCAAAAAGGCCTAAGAGGCCGCAACATAAGGGGACGTCCCAGCCCATAGATTCCAGGCTGCTAACAGGGAACCCCAAATTACTCTTCGATGTCCATGTTGAAACCACCACTAGAGTGAGATCTTCACCTGAACCAAAATTAAGCAAACCTTAGTACGGGAGGTACTCAACAAGATTTAGTTAACCTATTATATATCTGCTATTTCGGAAAAGGGTTTTATGAAGGTTAATTTGCGTAAAGCAATCTTTGTTTTCCAAATCAAGGAAGAATAGCCCGTCTCATGGAGTATTTTCAAAACAGATGAGGAAGCTACTCAACTACTGAAATCATCATCTTTTCATTCTACCAATATCATTTCCCAGCATCTCACATGCTACAAGGATCACCCTCTTGGCATCTCCGAAGAAGCACCCTTCAATCATGGCCAACAAGTTTTAGCCATTCCGTTCAAGTTATCTATGATCACAGAATCCGTTGTCAAGTCGTCCTTAACCGTGGACACGGCTTCTCGAGGAGATTTATCCCTGCAGGGGGGTACACTTTACCTGCACGTACCATCCGACTCTTAATGCCACATGTACGCTCGTCCATGGAGCGCGGCAGAGGGTGGCAGGCCACGACCTTTACCTTGCTCGACCCTATCCATGAGTCAACCCAAATAGGGCCACCCCGTCAACAGGGAGTTGGCCACCTCCTGACAGCACCTGTTCTGTGAGTCGGTATCAAGATCTGTGTATGTCCATCACTTGTCCCGGTCACTCCCTAAGTTTTCTCTAAATCGTTTTCTGACTCACATGATGGAAAGGTCAAACTATGTGACTCATGGATGTGGCCAAACAAGTTAGTTGGTCGAGTGCGGTCTGTTAGGCCTCGCATGTGGTTGCATGCTCAGTCTTAGCTTCGAAGGAGAGAACTCGCTCCTAGGGGCATGAATAACCATTGTGGCCTCACATCCATGCCGTTATTCGTCAAGTTATCAAAGATAATCCAAATTACAATAACCTGACATGGTAGATTCACGCATTGACCAGATTCGTCAACCTGATGATCAGATCACAACTAGGCATGGCTAAGCAAGACTCACAGGCATTAACGAAGCACGCACAAAACAAACCTATGGCTGCTAGGAGCAGTGGATCGGGATATTTAGGAGATGCAACATGTATAGGAGAAATCTATCTAAAGACTATAAATACTTTCAACCGCATGCCATAGACGAGATTGAAAACGCTTCAAAACATATATGAGCAGGTAAGAAGTGATGCTTGCCTTGGTTATAAGAAAGCCAAAGAAGTGCTTCCGGAATAAGTGCTTGACTTGTTGGTTACGATGAAGTATTCTCCATTGGAGTTGTTGATCTTCATTTCGGAATCGCATTCTACTGATAAGAAGCAAACACCAAAACAGGAATAACAATTAACATATGGAATCGGTGAAATGCGCAATAGGTATACATGAGCAAGTTAATGCACTGAAATAAACCCGTCAACATGAAGATAGGGTTGCTAGGGTTCATATGCCAGTTATGCAGTTTAACAGAAATTAGCCCAAAAAGGACCTCAGAGGGCACTTCGATCAATTCTGAAAGTGTGTAAATTTTAATTACTCAAATGGGTTTGAAAACATCATAAATAGGTTGCATTTATCTTTCTGAGCATTTTGGTATATAGCTTTTAATTTTCTGATTTTATTGAATAAAATCATATTTTCTCTATTTTTAACTTAATTAAACAATTCAGAATAACACTTATTTATGAAGTTTCTCAAAGGTGTATGAAAGTGGCATATTTGGGTTGGAAATAATTTTCTGAACAATTCCATATATTTTTCACATTTTTTCGAATAATATAATAAAAGTTATTCATTTTTAAAGATTTTATCATTTTATATAATTGTTAAAGGGTGGGGCCCACCTGTTAGTTATAATTTATTTTTCAAAAAATAAAAGAAAAACAACTGGCAGGATGACGTCACCTGGCCCTGTTCTTCACAGAGGATCTCCAATCCGACGACTTCGCGATTCGGGAATCAAAGTATACCACGACGGAGAGCAGACGACAACGAGTCCTGGGATGGCGGCGGTTGACCAAATGGTCACCGGAAACCTCGCCGGCGTGCAAAACCACGGTGGCCGGAAAGGGACGCACGGCGGCAACGATTATCAGAGGGAGAAGGAGGAAGGGAAGAGCACCGGGAGGTGCAACGGCTCACCGTGAACACGCCGTAGTAGACACTGAGGTGGGGAAGCGTCGGAATCAATGGCGGCGAGCGCAGCAACCGGCGTCCGGACTCGGAGAAGAACTGCCCGATTCGTGGGTTCCCCTCCTTCCCGGCTCTCCATACTCGTTGAGGAGGTAGCAGACGTCAAGGCGGTTCTTCGGAGCTACTCATCACGGCTAGGGATAGCCCATGGCGACGGCGCCAAATGGCTCGCCGGAGCTAGGGTTTTGGACTCTTGTGCAGGATAGGGAGAAAGAGAGAGATGAGGGATTATGGGGTTCTGCGAGGAGGAGGCTACGATCCGCACGTCTCCCCGACGACCTAATCCCCCCCCCCCCCAAAGTGCTAGAAGCAGGAGGTGGCACGACCACTGTTGAGCTGATCCTTCTGGCAGGAGGTTGAAGAAAGAGAAATAAAACAATTTTCCCAAAACCCCCCAGAACTTTTGAATAAATTACAAAGAGGACCTTCAGTATTTAAAACTGAGGAGGAAACAATGTTTTCAGGACCTTTTTACAAACAGAAAAATTTGCAAAAATTATATTTGGAAACCTTGTAGAATTTCCAAGCTCACCATGTAAAAGTTTTCCCAAAAAGAAAATATTTTGAACTTCATTCTGGAATTTCCATTTTAAGTGACATTTATGCCATTCTTATTAAAATTCAAATGAAAATTTGGTTCAAATTTTTTGCATGCATGAATGACATGAGAACAACACAACCAACCCTAATTTAAGAAAAGTGGGATGTTACAAATCTAACCCCATTACAAGAATCTGGTCCCGAGATTCCCAAATGAGAAATAAAGAAGGAACATCGGTTTTGAATGGCCTTCTCGAACCTTACGGTTCTCTTCTTGTAGAGGTTGATCCATAACATCGTGAAGTGTTGAAAAACTACACCTTAATTTAGAGGGAACAACTCTGGAAAAGTTTGATCTTCACGAAGATCGAGTATCTCATGGCCAACTCACGGAAGGAATGTTCATAAGGAACTCTTGAGTTAACAGGCATGAAATACATCAAGGTAATGGGAGGAACGAGAGAAGGTTTCCATTTCGTGGATGATGCTCATGAAAGGATTTAGAATATGAACTTTGCACAAGACTTTAAATCCTTTTGGATAATAAAAGTTGAACAACTTATGAAATTGAGGTTTCACTCTTTATTTCAAACATAATACCAAGACAGAGAGAATGGTATTGGATATCACAAAATTATATCGGGAAACAAGAAAGAACACAATGGAATCATGCGTCGGAGAAAGTTTGGAAATACATGAAGGTTTACACTTCGTACTTGACACAACAGATGAAGAACTTCCATTCCATCAAGATTTGTCAAAATCTTTATCAAAAGTCATGATGTTACTTCACAATAGAAGATAAGTAACCAAAGATATTGGAACACCATATAGCAGAAGGAATTCTTGGTCACACCATAAGGATGAGTAACCAATTGGGATTGGAGCACTGAAAAGAATAAGGAATCTCTTTCATATTGTGGATTTGACGTAGCAATACGTTTACCACATGGTTAACACTTCATGGATGAAATGACTTACAAATTCACACAACGTGTGAGGGGAATATAACTTCAAGTACCAACAACTGGAAAAGGAGGATTGAACAGCGCTTGTTGAAGATCGCCACAAAATGTTTCTCATGCTGAAATTGTTTCCACTGAGCAAAAGGTTTGGAGGACCAATAGAGAGATATTGAAAAAATCAACTTCCAAGTTCTCCTGTATGTTACTGATACCGATATCAAGATTACCATAAGCCTTCGAAAGGTCATCAAGTAAAACTCGAACTTCGGTTTGGAAAAACGGTGAGGGCAGCTCCTAGAAAGTCGCACAAGTATCCTCACGGAGAGTGGTTGTTCTTACCGATTCAAAGGATTACAATGTTAGGCCGTCCTGCTAATTGTGTCAACCACAACATCAACCATGCCGGATTTTAAAAATACCTAATTCAATACCCTTGAAGAAACACCAACCATCCTTGCTGCTTGAGATTCAGCTCTGGTTAGTGGGTTGATAACTGAGACTCAACATGTTTGATCGAAGAGCTTGCACCGGTTACCAACGAGATACATTTACTGGATTCTCACACTTAAGAAGATGAGCGAGATTGCAGAACTCATGTATTAGCAACTTGCAAAAGACGGTTGCACCTACATGGTTTACTTGCAACAAAACACATCGGAGTGCTTGTTGGGAAGATGATTATGAAGATAATAAAGTTCTTGTACTTCTTCTCTTCTATGAACGATCAGTCTATGGCTTGGGGTGCATACAAAACTTCCTCGAGAAATGGAGTTAACAACCTACCATATCAAGAATAGTCCACACACGCATGACTGACTTGGGATTTTTCCCAAGGAAACAAGAAAACTTTACTCGTGTTCATGGCGACAACTTTCACCTTAAGCACATGAACCGGAGTAAGTGACGTCAAATATCGAGAACACAAAATTTGTGATGACACAAAGATGGTTCTTAAAAGTTTCCAACATTAGTGCCAAGTGTTCAACAAGAACCTCTTGCAACTTGGATAAGCAGGAATGTCATCGATGGGCTCGACAACACACTTAACAAGATACGCCAAGCAGAGGAACACATCTGATACATGAACAAGGCAAATTATTGGTCAGACTAAAGGACATGAAAGTGTACTCGAGCAAAACTCTATTAGTGGAAACACCATAAAGATAGTCATTGGATCTGATCTTGATTTGATGATATCCCAAATCAAATCAAAAGGTTAGTTAGATAGCATGTCCACGAAGGAGATACTGTCATACTTCAATACAAAGGAAACTAGACATCCCTTAATGAGGGATCAAGTTAGGAGAATCTTTTGCCTTTCAACTCTCCAAGTTATTGTTTACGCTCAACCACTAGTCCAGGGTGTCTGGCGTAGTTTCTTGGAGAAAGGAGTAATTTAAATTACCCTTTGTTTAGACGTCACGGTCAGGTGACCACCTGGTGATACTTCTAGAAAGACAACCAGAATACCTACCGGTTTGTCTCGAAGTTTTGAAGGAATCTTGCTTTTCAAAGAAACCGATATGATCTTGAGAGTTTCAGCATGAACCTAACTCTCTAACCGAGAAGGTGCACTGATACGTCATAAACGTATCCTTAATTTCTGATGTTCCATGTTGTTTTCTTGTTGTTTCCCACATGTTTGCTATACACTTTATGTCATTTTTATCGATTTTCCGGACTAACCTATTGACAAGATGCCACAGAGCCAGTTCCTTGTTTTTTGCTGTTTTTAGTTTCAGAAAAGTTGTTCTAGAAATATTCTCGGAATTGGAAAATTCGAAGTCCGGAGGTCCTAGAATTCCCGAAGGTTCAACGGAGTCCCAAAGAGAACCGGAGGGGAGGCCATGGGGGACCCACACCATAGGGAGGCCCCCCTGGCCGCACCATGGGGTGGTGTGGGGCCCAGGCCTTTTCCCTTTCGCCTATTTATTCCCCCGAGACATAAACCCTAAAGATATACCGCTTCATCCCCAAAAACACCCAAGGCCGCCGTCATCGTCATCCCGAGATCGGGATGGTTCTGAAGCTCTCCTTGGCACCTTGCCGGGAGGGGAATTATCACTAGATGGGTCTACACCACCATGCCCTCCTTCGAAGTGATGCGTGAGTAGTTCATCCCTGGACTTTGGGTCCCTAGAAGTAGCTAGACGGTTATTCTCTCCACTTTGTACCTCATGTTTAGATCTCATGAGCTGCCTCACATGATCGAGATCATCTTTATGTAATGCTACATGTTGTGTTTGCTGGGATCTGATGAATGTTGAATGCTATGTCTTCTGATTATCAATCTATCATGTTATCTTCATGCATATGTTATTTATGATCTTGCATGCTCTCCGTTATTAGTAGATGCTCTAGCCAAATAGATGCTAGTAACTCCAAGAGGGAGTATTTATGCTCTTTAGTGGGTTCATGCCTCCTTTGCATCTGTGCTCGAGTGACAGAAACGTAACGGATGGAGGATGTGCTGTTGTCATTAGGGAGAAAACAACGGTGTTTACCTAGTTTACATTGTTTACATTACACACTTTGCTTACTGCGATAATCTATTGCTTGCAACTTAATACCCAACGTTTATTCGGATGATATTCGGAGGGTGGATTATTAGACATAGATGTAGTTCACCACACATGTTATTTATCTTTCACGGGGAGACACCACTAGTGAACTGTGGACCCCGGTCCATTTTCCTCATACTGATAAAACACCTACTGCTCACACACTGCTTTCATACCGCTGGTACTTCTTTCATATTGTTTTCCTACTATTTTCCATACCATACGTTTAACCTCTTTGTGTTCAGCAAAACCGGTGAGATTGACAACCTCACTGCTACGTTGGGACAAAGTGTTTTGATTGTGTTGTGTAGGTTCCATGTTGCTGCTGAACCGGTTGTGCGCCCTGCCGCCTCAGCTGCATCAACCTTCAAAGATTGCTTGTCCTCCTACTGGTCGATTCAACCTTGGTTTCTTTTCTGAGGGAAAACTTGCTTCTGCAATCTTCACACCTTGCACTTGGGGTCTACCAACGTTAGTCAACCACAAAGTTTTCTGGCGCCCTTGCCGGGGAGGAAGAGAATTTTTGGAAGGGGATTCTCTCACTTCCAATCTCTTTACTTTGTTTTTGTTTTGCTTGGTTTATTTTATTTTATCTTGTTTGTTTCTCTTTATGAAAAACACACAAAAAATTAGTTCTTATTCTAGCTGTAGTTTTATTCCTGTTTTTAGTCTTGTTAAAATGACTACTCCTAAGAAGACTAAGTTGTGTGACTTTACTAGCACCAACAACAATGATTTCATTAGCACGCCTATTGCTCCACCTGCTCCTACTGCTGATTTTTATGAGATAAAGCCTGCCCTGTTAAACCTTGTTACGAGAGAGCAATTTTCTGGTGTTAGTACTGATGCTGCTGCTGCACATCTTAATAATTTTGTTGAACGATGTGAGATGCAAAAATTTAAAGATGTAGATGGATATATTATTAAACTGAAATTGTTTCCTTTCTCTTTGACAGGAAGAGCTAGAGAATGGTTGTTGTCTTTGCCTAGAAATATTATTGATTCTTGGACTAAGTGTAAAGATGCTTTCATTGGAAAATATTATCCTCTTGCTAAGATTATATCTTTAAGAACTAGCATTATGAATTTTAAGCAACTTGATAATGAGCATGTTACTAAAGCCTGGGAAAGAATGAAATCTTTAGTACAGAAATGTCCCACTCATGGACTGACTACTTGGATGATCATCCAAAACTTTTATGCAGGTCTGAATTTTTCTTCAAGAAACCTTCTGGATTCAGTTGCTAGAGGAACCTTTATGTCCATTACCTTGGGGTCAGCAACAAAGCTTCTTGATGATATGATGTTAAATTATTTTGAGTGGCACACTAAGAGAGCTACAACTGTTAAGAAGGTACATTCTGTTGAAGAAACCTCCTCTTTGAGTGTTAGACTTGATGTTATTATGTCTATGCTTGTGAATGGCCATTCTCCTATTAATCCAAATAATGTTCCTTTAGCCTCTTTGGTTGCTCAAGAAGAGCATGTTGATGTGAACTTCATTAAAAATAATAATTTCAACACCAATGCTTATAGAAATAATTTTGGTAGCAACAATTATAGGCCATATCCTCCCAATAATAGTAATTCTTATGGTAATTCCTACAACAACAATAAAAGTGTACCCTCTAATCCTGAGAACATGCTTAAGAATTTTATTAGTACACAAACTGGTTTTAATAAATCTGTTGAGGAAAAATTTGGCAAAATTGATGTTCTTGCTTCTAAAGTTGATAGCCTTGCTCTTGATGTTGATTTTCTAAAACTAAAGGTTATGCCTCATGATGTTAAAGAAAGCAAAACTTTGAATGCTATTCAAATTCGAATTGATGATAATGTTAGGATGTTAGCTGAATTGCATACTAGATGGGAAAGAGAAGATGAAATAGCTAGAAAGAACAATATAGCTAATGTTTGCACCATTACCAACACTAGTAAAACTGAAGCTTCTCATACTATAAAACCTTCTACTATGAATGTTAATTTAATTGGTGTTGGAAACACTCCCACTTCTACTATTCAAAATGCAAAACTGCTTGAAACTGCTAAAAATGTTCTTGATAAAAGTGCTGAAATTTTTAGAAATATGGGAGACAATAGCCCCATTATCTCTGATAAAAATGATCTTGACTTTGATGATTGCAACATAACTTAAGTTATTAAGTTCTTGCAAAATATTTCTAGCTTTCCTAATGCTACTGCTATGAATATGGTTTCACAAAACATATTACAAATGCTCTCATACAAATTGGACACGATGAATTAAGATTTGAAGCCTCTATCCCTAGGAAGCTAGATGATGGTTGGGAACCCATTATTAAAATGAAAGTGAATCATTTTTATTGAAATTCCCTATGTGATCTTGGTGATAGTATCTCTGTTATGCCCAAGAAACTCTATGATATTCTTGATTTACCACCATTGGAACCTTCTTATTTGTATATTCGTCTTATTGATAATGTTAGAAAGAAAACTTTGGGTAAAGTTGATGATGTTATTATCATGGTTAATAATAATCTTGTCCCCATTGATTTTGTTATCTTGAATATTGAATGCAATGCTCTGTGTCCAATTGTTTTGGGAAGATCTTTTCTTAGAACTATTGGTGTTGTTATTGATATGAAAGAGGGGAATATTAAATTTCAGTTCCCACTCAAGAAAGGTATGGAACACTTTCCTAGAAAGATAATGAAGTTTCCTGTTGATTCCATTATATGAACAAGTTACAATTTATGCTTCTTCACTTGAAAATACTTGATTCCACTTTTCTGGGCATAGCTAAAAGGCGTTAAAGAAAAGCACTTCTTGGGAGATAACCCATGATTTTAGTTTTGCTTTGTTTTTCTCTGTTTTTTTTTTGAGTCAAGGGGTTGTATACTTATATAGTAACTCATTTGTATCTTTATTTTCATGTTTTAGTAGTGCCAATTAAGGTTTCTGACGAGAGTTGGAGTTGGTTTTTGGAATTCTATGCAGTAAATAGATTTCTGCTGTCCACCGTAAAAAATCGTATAAATCATAGAAAAATCAGAATGACCTGTAATTTCTTGTGCTTATTCCTTGGAAAATTCCGCAACTTTTTTTTTAGGTTTTTCGATCCGAGCAACGTAAGTGCCTCGAAAAAAATCGTCTTTAAAGATTGTTCTGGTTTTGACAGATTCTGCCATTTTTCTTGTATTTGCTCTTTTGTGATGTCAAGTGGATTTCTTTTCTTCACGAAACATCAGAGGTTGTAGCTAATGTGTAAAAGTATCAATAGAACTTGTGCCCTTACATAACCCATGGATTTTTGATTTTTGCACTAACCCTCTAATGTGAATTACTCGTTGAGTGTGGCGTGAAGGAAGTTTTCAAGGGTCAATGGAAGAGGGTGATATATGTGTTCAAGAAGAGTGCAAGGTCAAAGCTTGGGGATGCTCCCATGGTTCATCCAAGCATATTTTAAGAATACTAAAGGATCTAAGCTTGGGGATTCCCAAGGCATCCCCTTCTTCATCAACATTCTATCAGGTCACTTCTAGTGAAACTATATTTTTATTCGGTCACATCATATGAAGTTTACTTGGAGCATATGTTTGTTTTTATTTTGTTTTCCTTGTTTCAATAATATAGTTGGACCCTAGCATTCCTTGTTCGGGCGAGAGACACGCTCCTCTTTTTCATTTGAATACTTGCTATGCTAGTATTCTTAGTTTTTCTTCTAGTTGCAGCAAAAATTCCTGATTAGCTCTTGTTTTCATTGCATATCTTGTTCAGAGCTGTTAGTTTTAGTAGTGTTATGTTGGTACTCTCATTTTTTCTTGCTGTAGCATGTAGAGAGTTTTTGTTAAAGCATGTTTGGTATGGTGCTTGTTGGGAAAAGAAACTGTTGCTTCTAGTAGAAGTTATAACGGTTTAAGTCGAAGCTTGTATGGACTGTGGCTAGACTTTTTCATATCATGATAGATGTTATTTTAATTCTAAAGCCTTGTGGTTATTTAGTAGCATGATTAGCCTCAAATATATGAGAGTGTTTAATGTGCCATTGAAAGAATCATGAGTTGTTCTTTGTAATATTGAAGCATAAATTTGTGGTGTTCTCCTTTGAATGTTTTATTTGGTTGACTTGGCGCCTGCTCACACCATGTTTATGACTATGAACCAGTCACTTATAGCCTCCATGATCATTTAGTTTTTGAACTTGTGGTACCACTTATGATTTGATTAATGATGTTTATGTCCCTATGCATGATTATGGCTCTTATGCTCTCTTGATTTGTCGCTCCAAGTCTTTTGCTAGCCTCCACCTGTACCGAGTATGAGCTCTACCCGTGCATCCAACTCCCAAAAACCAAAGTTTTCCCATTATAACCACCATACCTACCTATATGGGGTATTTAACGGGCACTCCAAAGTAAATTGCTCATGTGTTACCTTTAAAACTTTCAAAATTACTCCTGTTTTGTGCTCCTGTTTTAGCTCATGAGGACGTAAATAGAGAATCTTTATCTCACTTGTTGATTGGACTTTCACACCCCGGACTAGTGGCTTCATCTTCTTATCCAATGATAGAAGAGCTGGCAGCGGGGTGCCCAGCCCCAAATTAATAACAACAAATTATCTTCACTATTTTCCCCTGATTTATCAGTCAAAGCATAATTGTGTAAACAAAAGAGAAAGAGGGATAACCTTCTACCCAGATGCGTCCTTCTACGGGAGCCGCTCTTGTGATGTCTAGTTGACTTGTGATGTACTGTATTTTATGTTTACCATTCGTTGACATAAGCATACACCTCTCTTAAAATATAGACACTCCTCCATGGTATGTGATTGTTGGCAGGCACCCGAGGATTCGGTTAGCCATGGTTTGTGTAAGATTTATGGGAGGAGTGTCAAGCTTTTATACCTCTGTTTAATAAAATAAAAGCTCTAGCACATGAGTTGATCCCTGCTTCCCTCTGCGAAGGGCCTTTCTTTTACTTTTATATTGAGTCTCCATCTTCTAACTTTATGCACGGTTGAGAGAGCATACTTGCCATTCTGAGTTTTATGTGCATTTGTCCCAGAAACATTATTAATTGATTCATGATGTGTTATTGCCTGTTCTCTAATTATTTGGTCTAGTCTTCCTCATGAACTTTGAAGGTGTCCTGGCATTTATGTTTTGCCCCACTCTTAAGGACTAGCGAAATATCACTTTTCCATGTTTTCTCTAAACTTGAAACAAACGTATATCTTTCGTTGCATTATTATTCATGATCTTTTATTTGTGTTACTTCTCATGATGCAAGGTGATTGCTATGCTCTATTATTAAAATTCAATTTATCAAGCTTGTGTTTAAGTTCTATGATCTCAGCTTACTTATGCTTTTACATCATGGATGATCAAGTTTATGTTGGTAGCATGTCACCTCAGAAATTATGTGTTATTATCGTTTACCTACTCGAGGACGAGTAGAAACTAAGCTTGGGGATGTTGATACGTCATAAATGTATCCTTAATTTATGATGTTCCATGTTGTTTTCTTGTTGTTTCCCACATGTTTTCTATACACTTTATGTCATTTTTTTCGATTTTCTGGACTAACCTATTGACAAGATGCCACAAAGCCAGTTCCCTGTTTTCTGCTGTTTTTAGTTTCAGAAAATTTGTTCTGGAAAGATTCTCGGAATTGGAAAATTCAAAGTCCGAAAGTCCTAGAATTCCTGAAGGTTCCACGAAGTCCCGAAGAGATCCGGAGGGGGCCACAGGGGGCCCACACCATAGGGCGGCGCGCCCCCTGGCCGCGCCATGGGGTGGTGTGGGGCCCCCATTCCACCACCACTTTTGCCCTTCCGCCTATTTATTCCCCCGAGACGTAAACCCTAAAGGTATACGACTTCGTCCCAAAAAACACCTGAGGCGGCCGTCATCGTCATCCCGAGATCGGGAGGGTTCTGAGGCTCTCCCCGGCACCCTGCCGGGAGGAAAATTCATCACCAGAGGGGTCTACACCACCATGCCCTCCTCCTAAGTGATGCGTGAGTAGTTCATCCCTGGACTACGGGTCCATAGAAATAGCTAGATGGTTGTTCTCTTCACTTTGTACCTCACGTTAAATCTCGTGAGCTTCCTTACATGATCGAGATCATCTTTATGTAATGCTACATGTTGTGTTTGTTGGGATCTGATGAATGTTGAATGCTATGTCTTCTGATTATCAATCTATCGTGTTTTCTTCATGCATATGTTATTTATGATCTTGCATCCTCTCCATTATTAGTAGATGCTCTGGCCAAGTAGATGCTAGTAACTCCAAGAGGGAGTATTTATGCTCGATAGTGGGTTCATGCCTCCTTTGCATCTGTGCTCGAGTGACAGAAACGTGACAGATGGAGGATGTGTTGTTGCCATTAGGGAGGAAACAACGGTGTTTACCTAGTTTACATTGTTTACATTACACACTTTTCTTACTGCGATAATCTGTTGCTTTCAACTTAATACCCAACATTTGTTAGGATGCTATTCGGAGGGTGGATTATTAGACATAGATGCAGTTGGATGACGGTCTATGTATTTTGTTGTAATGCCTGCATGAATCAGATAGTAATCTTTATATATTGCATATGCACTACGGCGCATCCTTAATTTATGTCAACTGCCCAACTGTAATTTGTTCACCACACATGTTATTTATCTTTCACGGAGAGACAGCTCTAGTGAACTATGGACCCAGGTCCATTTTCCTCATTCTGATAAAACACCTACTGCTTTCAAACTGCTTTCGTACAGTTGCTACTACTTTCATACTGTTTTCCACACCATAAGTTTAATCTCTTTGTGTTCAGCAAAACTGGTGAGATTGACAACCTCACTGCTACGTTGGGACAAAGTGATTTTATTGTGTTGTGTAGGTTCCACGTTGCTGCTGATCGGTATTGCGTCCTGCCACCTCAGCTGCATCAACCATTTCAGATTGCTTGTCCTCTTACTGGTCGATTCAACCTTGGTTTCTTTTCTGAGGGAAAACTTGCTGCTGCACTCTTCACACCTTGCACTTGGGGTCTACCAATGTTAGGCATCATGCACCAAAATGAACGGATTTGGTAACATGGTCATCTTTAAGTAGAGATCGGGTGACGAATAGTGCTAAGAAGGATACAGATGTTTCTTAGATTTTTTTTAAAGCAATAAGAATTGATAAGAATAACTGATACACACATCAATGCACACTCAACTTTTGCGAGCATTCAAGCTTGGAGGAAGGGTGAGCGAAGACGTGTAAGAGCATCACTTCATCAATAAGACCATGAAACTCAACACAACCTCTTGATATAAAAGAGTGTGATACTCGAAAGTAGAACAGAATAGAAGATGATGAAACTTTTTAAATATGTGCATTACATAACTTTGACCTGGTCCTAGAGATGAACGAGGAACTGGAGTTTTTTTCTCCTGACATTCCAAGGCGGAACATTCTAACGGAAAACAAGAGCAAATGCATTGGAATATCCAACACGCGTATGCAACTTGGTTTCCAAACAACAGACAAAGGTAGCAAAGCAACTAAAGATTAGGAACATGCTCCGGAAAATCCATAGATCATGGGGAATGCGCAGGGTGATACTCTTTTGTAAAACCCATGCTAGGAAGGCTGGTATAGCTGAATCAAGAACGAAGATGTGAAATTTATGATGATCACTCTTGTGGTGATCCCTTTTGGTTCTAGGAGAGAACATATGGCTATTGGAGTTGAGATTACCTAGCCATCCTGAGGTCAAACATGTTCCTTAGGACCAACATAATGGATCTTGGGTTAAAGGTCATCATCCTGTGCTGGTAGCATACACATCACATGATTAAGAAACCACATGATTCAACACACTTCAATCCAGCACATTCCAGGACCTTCGGTTCAAGTCCAAGGGTTAAAAACATAGACAAAGGAGTAACTACTATTTTAGTGCCTTGACGGGCACTACGAATAGAAATCATGAAGTATCTTTTAAAAGACAAACATAGCTCCGGAATTATTTGAGCAAAAGACAAAGAATATTTTGGAGATGAAACAAAATATCGGGATTCTAGATTTGAGACTCTAGAACATGAGAATGTGGAATCCACACAACTTTGAGAAATTATGAATGGAATGGAATCTCCCAGTTTGAATCAAAAGTTAACGGATTACAGAACACACGCAACTCTAGATACTCAACACTAGGTCAACTTGGGTAAAAGACGTCCTTGCCAAAGAAGGCACCTAGGTTTTGAATGACTAGAAGAGATAGCAAACCCTTTTCATATCAAAACAGGTAAGCAGACCCAGAGTTAGAGGAATACTAGATAAGGAGTAAAAAGAATCCTAAGAAGGTTGTCACAACTCATTTGTGGGCTCAAAATAGTTTTCACAAACACTAGACTCAACATCGACCAAGCAGTAAGGTTTTCCTACAGGCAGTCCTGCTCTGATACATGACTTGGCGTGACCCCGGACCCAGAGGTATACATATTATTATGCGCACCTAGTCATGGACTGTCGAATCTGTTGCTCGGCAAATCCCTCAGGTGAACCTATAGGGTTTCGAATAGGAGAACCCATGAGCGCTGGTGGCAATCGTTGGCTAGACAGGGGGCACAATTTATCCAGGTTCGGGGCCCTCGTAGAGGTAAACCCTTACTCCTGCCTCTGTCGATCTGTATTATTTAATAGATCGTTTACAAAGGTGATCGCTCAAGTCGAGAGTACAATCTCGAGCTTAAGGCGTTGGTGGTGCGGTATTGCTTGGTCCTCTTCCGGTGGTTCTCCTGGCCTTATATAGGTGGCCAGGTCTCAAACCCTACCCAGGGAGGACTCGAACTCTAACCCTATGTCGGTTACAAGTTTCCTAATTTAGCCTGCAAGGTATTGCGAGTGCGCTTCACGTAGGCCTTCTGGAACACTCCAAGGGCTTCCTGAGATGGGGTGTCCTTATCCGCAGGGTCTAAGATCCATCCCTTCGTCAGTAGCCCCCGAGCGTTTGCTCGATTGGGATTTTTTCAGTCGAGTAGACGGTCAGATTGTTCAACTTTCCTTCGGATAACCAGTATGGTTGTTTCCTGTTTTTAGAGGGTGTGTGCCCTGTGTGATGAGCTTTTGTACTCGAGTATCGAGTAATGAAAGTGTCTGTTTTTATGGCTGTTATCGCAGAAGGATACGATGCAGTAGCTTGGCTCTCCCGAGAGATCGGGGCCAATTAATTGCGACTAGGGAAAAAACAATTCTGGCCTACACAGATTCGAGACCTCCGACTCGAACCCGATGAGGTGATTGTTGCGACTGGGCCGTAGTGGTCTTACCGAGTCGAACTTAACCTATAGGGGTACCTGGCGCATCCGCTAGGATTTTTCTTCGTGTTGTTGACACGAAATTATACCGGAGGCGCAACTTGAGTGCGATTCCAGGCCCTTAAGAGAGATCTTTTGGTTCTTACCTTCATATTCGAAAGAATATGGCATCCGGATGTACCTAGTCGGCTGAACTATCCAGGTTTATGATGTGCAAACATCGTGTGGATGAGCGGCAGGATCTGCCTACTCGTGTAGTTTTTGGTTCGTAGTTCCTTCTTCATACGAAAGAGTTTTCGTGTTTAGGTGTTTTTATGCCCATATGAAAGAGTTTTCATGTTTTCAGGGTATTGTGCCCATACGAAAGAGTTTTTCGTGTGTAGGGTATTTTTCCTGTGAAAGAGATTTCACGTCATAATTTGTCCATACGAAGTTATTTTCGTGTTTGAATTTTCTATTCGGAGGAATTTGTCCATACGAAGTTATTTTCGTGTTTGGGTTTTCCATCCGAAAGATTCTTCAGCTTGATGATGCACGCTATGACGTCATGGCGCACTTTTATCCTCCCGATGGGACGTGACGGAGTGAGAGCAGAAGGGCTGGCCCACTTTGTCAGCTTTTTGACCGGAAACGAGACGGTGTTCCCGGTTTTTACGCGAACTACGCAGTAAATGCCCACGATCCTCCGTTAGGATCGTGGCACGAAACAGCATCCGCCGCCCTCTCGTTTCGCCTTCGCACGCGGCGGCCGTGATGGACGCCACGTGGCGTATCGAGTGGCCAGGATTGAGCGGTCCTGTGTATAAATACAGGACTTGGTGGAACGGTGAAAACTTCCCAGCCTTCGTCTTCTTTGCTCATCTTCCTCCTCGCGCTCCACCTTCTCTCACTCTCCAAGCTCGTGCTAGCAGCAATGGCGGGCGGCAAGAAACGTGCTGTCGCCTCGTCGTCGAGGGCCTCAGGGGACGCTCCTCCGCCACCCGCGCCGCACTCAGGTGATTGGCGTTCGCCCAACACCACGGCCAAGAGTATCAAGGGAATGCAGCGAGATGGACTGCTGCCTCCGGAAGCGGAGAAACGGGTACGCCTCGGCAAGAAAGAGGAGGTACCCAATCCCCGCGCGAATGAACGAGTGATCTTCGCGGATCACGTGTCGCGCGGTCTTTCTCTCCCTCTCCATCCTTTCCTCATGGCTCTGCTGTATGTCTAAACGCAATGCAGCACATCTCGTGCTTCATTGTTCTTTGCGAGTGCTTTCTGGGCATTCGCCCCCACTGGGTCTCTGGAAGGCCCTCTTCAAGGTGCGTGTCTTCCGCGAGAGATCGCGGGTGGAGACGGAGCTTGGGGAACCGTTGCGCACCGGCGGCTTCGGGATCCAGGCGAAGTCCGAGAACGGCTACTTCACCATGCACTTCATCGACTCCGCCCATGGATGGAGGAAGAAATGGTTTTATGTAACCGACAACAGCGCGGGTGGAGTCAACGAATTCCATCCGTTCGCTGTTTTGAAGAAACGGAAGTCTTGGTCGCACAAACTTTCAGCTGAAGAAAACCGAGTCGTCGCTCCCCTACTCGCCAAGGTGGCTGCTCTTCGTGATCAAGCCACAGGAACTGCACTGAACGGCCTGCACTTGGCGAGTGTCTTCCTCAAGCGCAGGGTTCAGCCCCTGCAAGATAGGCCATCCGCGATGTGGGAGTACCAGGGCGCTGGGGATCCTAGTCGCGTGAGCCGTGAAGAACTCTCGAGTGCTGAATTCGAGAAGAAGATCACGGCTATCACCAGTTTGAAGGAAGGTGATACCTTCCCCGACTGCCCGGTAGGCGCTTTTGAGGCATCGAAGCCACCGCCAGCTGAAGTAAGTTTTGAATTTCCCTGTCTTAATTTCTTTTCCTTGTTCTGAAATCTTGTCGACTGAAATTTTCTCTTGTTTTTCTTCTGTCTTTTTCAATAGAGCTTATCCGTGACTACCTGCTACCCGCCAATATCCGGGGAGGATGCCTCGGACTTGCTGGCAAGCAACTTGGAAGGCCCAGCCGACACCAGTGTTGCTGACGCCTCCTCGAGCTCCGAGAGTGATTCCTCGGATAGCGTGGAGGATTCGGGTGACGGTCTCCTCCGGCAAAAACGCCGTCGGGTAGAGGGTGACGAGGCTACTTCCAAGGACAATTCCCTTGGAGGAATCGCCCGGGAAGGGGCCCCTCATCGTAACTCCGCTGCACTCGCTCGCCCCTTCCCCTTCATTCCCAGCAATCCAAACCGCCTGGAATGCGGATATGCTGGACGAGGAGGAGGATGATGACGAGTAAGTTTCTCTTCTCGCTCTTAGTCGAACATTTCCTTTCGCATCTTGTTGACGCATTGTCTTCATTGCAGCCTGCAAGCTATCAGCCCTCGCAGGTACTCCTCTTCCCTTCCTCCCGAGAGGAGGAACAAAGCGGGAGCTGCGGGTGAGACTCCTACCGCCGACACCGTCCAAAATTCACCGAGTGTAGCCCCCAACGCGGCGACTACGAAATACAGAATTCCTAGTTTTGCTGCTGGGGCTTCGGCTCCGAAGGATGTGTCGGGCAGCTCGGCGGATCCCCTCTCCCTCGCTCAAGGCCAGGTAAACTCGCTACCTGCTTTTTAATGCTTTATCGTCCTTGGATTTGTTATCGGGTGCACGTTAGTGCTCCCGATGGGAGTAGCCCCCGAGGCTGTAGTCGATCGCATGCGATCGGCTACAGGCTCAGAGATAGTCTTTTCCTTCTTCTTCTTTTTATCGGGTGCACGGAAGTGCTCCCGATGGGAGTAGCCCCCGAGGCTATACTCGAATGTTTACAATCGAGTATAGGCTCAAATTTCACTTTTCTGATTCTTCTATCTTCATGTTCCTTGCAGTCGCTTATCGACTCCCTTGCGGCGATTGGTCGCCGTGTTGTTCTCGCTGAGTCGAAATGCGGGATCCTTCGATCGGACCGTGACCGACTCGCCTCGGAGAAAGAGCTTCTTCGAAGTAAGTTCACCATCTTCTTTGTCTTTATTTTTTCACGAATGCTTCGATTCTAACAACTACTGCTATTTAGCTCAAATTGAGTTTATGAAGACCGAGAAGGCGAATGCCTCCACTCGGGCAACCGCTCAAGAGGCTGAGTTGGCGGCTGTTCGACGGGATCTCGAGTCCTCCCGCATGTCGTCGGCTGACCTTGAAGGAAATCTTGCAGCTGCTCAGGAGGCTCTGAAGAAGTTGGAGGAAGCTAGCACCAAGGCGGATACCGACCTTGTCGACTTCCTTCGCCCCCTTGCCGAGCGCTTTGCGGGTAGGTTACCTTTGTCCTATGATTTGTCTTCTGCCTTCTTGAGTCTTTTGGATCTTAACACTTTTCCTTTATAGGTCTTCTGGGTGTCCCACTGGAGCTTCCTGGGGTCCATCGGGTGGATGCCCTGACGGATTCTTGCGCCCAGCTCAGGAGGCACGCCGAAGGGGTCTGCACTTTGATTGGCGATGCCATTCGGGTGTTGACGCAACTGCACGGCCTCCTTCTCGTCAACGTCGTGTCTCCACCCGCGCTGAGCGATCTGCTGAAGATTTTCTCGGAGAGCAATCTCCTTGAAGCTTACGCGGTTGCTCAGTCAGAATCTAGGGCGAAGACCGCCATCCAGTTTGCACTGGCGCACGGAGTCACTGGCTTGGAGGAGGCCTACTCGGAGCTTCCCGTCGATCCTGCTACGGGCAAAAAGGTAGGGCTTCGTCGTTTTGGCGATGCAGCCGGAGTCCTTGCTCGGAAGTTATCCGAGTTGTTTGCCCGTGCTAGGGGAGGGACCACCGCCGCGAGCGGTAGCACAACTGTAGCTGCTTAGTTTATTTCGTTTGTACTTCATTGTTTCGATTGTAATGAACCTTGGAATGTGCTCCCGTATTTTCAATATTTTAATCGAGATGTTCAGCTGAAATGCTTCCCGCGATTGTGTGTTTACTCCCGATGGGAGTAGCCCCCGAGCACCTGTCGAATAGGTGGTTAATATATCTCGAATAGGGCATCTTATTCCTTTAACTTCTTTGTATTTTTCAGGTATCCGGGGTGGCTGCGGAGCCTTCAGGTGGACTCGCTACTCTAGCAAATCCTCTTGTTGCCGCTGTTGGGACCTTGGCTGGTCTCCGTGATCGTGTAGCTGATGGTGAACGCAAGCTAAAACAGTTGCGTGGGATAGCCGATGTGGCTAAGTCCAAACAAAAGCTGGCGACTGAACGCGAGCAGTTTGTAATGGATGAATTGGCGTCTGTTGCCAATGATTTGCTCTGTAAGTAGTTCAGCCCCCAAGTCTTTCTTATCGTGTGCTCTTTTTTGATCATGTATCTTTGCTTTTCAGTTGTTCGGCCGGATGACAGGAATGAGAAATAGTGGGTGGAGAACCACATCTTTCAGGAAGCTGGCAGCTCGAGGCCTCATGCGAATAATTTCTGGTCCGATCGTAGTCGAGGTTTTGTGCTTGCCACCTTGAAGTTCTGAGTCATCCAGGCGAAGATACTCGTGAGTTTCTTTCACGAGGTTTTGATTGCAATGAACGCCGCTTTCTATCCGCTGCAAAGGGGTCCTGAAGATTGGAGCCATCTTCTCAGGGTGTTTGGTCGAGAAGGAGAGATTCGCGAGTGTGTTCGCAATCAGATGACTTGCGGCTCGGTGGTGGCTCTCTCTTTCGTCCGGTTGTGGCATACTGAGGTGAATTTCAACTCCATAGCTAGACTTCCTGATGGTCCAGTCGTCAATATGTCTCCTCATTATAGGGATGTTCGACCTGCAGCAGAGGAAATCATTCGATTGACCTCGGATGAGGTTGATCGGGTTTTGGCGGCTGAAAATGCTCATCGCCATGTGTAAATGTAGGATGTATGTATCCTGTTGTGCTGTATAGTTTGTAAAAACTGTTGTAAGGTGTTTTACCCTTGTGTATATAAACTTTTCTGTAAAGCTGAGGTAGGCGTAGCCCCCGTATGTTTTGTGGGGTGTATACCTGTTACTTTTTAGCATGTGAGGATGAAGAATCTTCGAGTATCTATGGTTGAGAAACCATGTATTTTATTGCAATGACTGAGAAATCATGTGTTTTTCTTTCGAGCTACAAGATGGCTAGTATAGCCTTATTATTGCGAAGTAAAATAAATCTAATGATTGAATTTGCGGAGTTGTGCGACATTCCAAGGATTGGAATAGACGCCTCCAGTCGCCGGGTTCTTCAGTCGATAGGCGCCACCTGGGATAACTTCGTGTATGATGAAGGGTCCTTCCCATGGTGGCTCGACCTTGTGTCCTTCCTTATGCTTGAGCCGTAGCACCAGGTCTCCTACTGCGAAGGCCCTGTGGCGTATGCGGCGACTGTGATAGTTGCGCAACGACTGTTGGTATACTGATGATCTTGCGAGTGCAATATCGCGTATTTCGTCGAGTGCGTCCATGTCATCCGCGAGTGCCCTGTTGGAGGTTTCTTCCCTGTAAGCAACAACCCTTGGGGCGCTGACCCTAACGTCCTCGGGAAGGACTGCTTCGGCCCCGTAGACCATAAAAAATGGTGTGTAGTTTGTGGATCGGTTTGGAGTTGTGCGGAGGCTCCATAGCACGGAGGGGAGCTCTTCTGCCCAATGTCCTGCTGCTGGATGTAGACGATCGAGTAGACGCTTCTTGATGCCAGCCGAAACTAATCCGTTGGATCTTTCGACTTGGCCGTTGGTTTGCGGATGGGCAACTGAGGCAAATTTGAAGTTGATGCCCTTTTCTTCACAGAATTGCTGTGTTTCTTTTGCCGTGAAGTTAGTACCATTGTCTGTAATGATGTCGTGTGGTACTCCAAACCTGCATACGATGGAGTCGAGGAATTTGACGGCCCATTGGGCGCTAGCCGATGTTACCGGCATGGCTTCAATCCATTTGGTAAATTTGTCAATTGCGACCAGCAAGTGTGTGTATCCACCTGGTGTGGACTTGCGTAGTGGTCCTACCATGTCTAGCCCCCATTGTGCAAAGGGCCAAGCGATGGGTATCATATGTAATTCCGTAGCGTGTGCGTGTGGTTTTGGTGCGAATCGCTGGCAGGCGTTGCACCTGTCGACCAGCTCCTTTGCGTCTCTGGCAGCTGTAAGCCAGTAGAATCCTGCTCGGAAGGCTTTCCCCATGATTGCTTTCCAGCTAGCATGATGTCCACAATCTCCTTGATGGATATCTTACAAAAAAAATTTGCCGTCCTCGGGTGCTATGCATCGTTGCAATATGCCTGAGATGCTTTGCTTGTATAGCTCTCCGTTGATCACCCGAAAGGATTTGCTTCGCCTGACTATCTGTCGAGCTTCTCGTGGATCTGCTGGGAGCTGTTTTGCGGACAAGTAGTCGAGGTATTTCTGCGTCCAGACTGGCTCGACCAGAAAAACTTGTCGCGAAATATGATGAATGAACTCGATAATAGCAACTTGCTGGCTGACCTCTGTCTCCGATGCTGTGGGTACGTCTGCAGTTTTCTTGATTTTGACTGATCGTCTAGTCATCCGCTCAAAATATATCCCTGGCGGTATGGGCGTATTTGTGGAACCCATGTTTGCCAGCATGTCTGCTTCTTCGTTGCTGGATCTTGCGATATGCTTCAGCTCGCATCCCTTGAAACTTCCTTCGAGTAGATTGTACATGTCACGATAAGCGACCATGTTTTCAGCGATGGCGTCGCATTCCTTCATTGTCTGTTGCACGATGAGGTTGGAGTCGCCGTAGATCATTAGTCGGGTGGCTCCACACGCAACCGCCATCTTCATCCCATGCAACAAAGCTTCATATTCTGCGTCTTTGTTTGATGCTGGATCATCCGGTGGAAAATCCAATCGGAGGACATACTGCAGTTTATCCCCTCTAGGTGATATTAGTACGATTCCAGCTTCTGCTCCTTCGTTTCTCTTCGACCCATCGAAGTACATGATCCAATTACTCGTGTATTCTGGCGGACCGGGCGTTTGTAGCTCTGTCCACTCGCTCAGGAACTCCACGAGTACCTGGGATTTCACTGAATTGCGCCCTGCATAGATGATGTCCCAAGCGCCCAGCTCGATGCTCCATTTTGCTATCCGTCCAGATGCCATTGGGTTGTTCATGATTGTACCGAGTGACGCATCGTTAACCATTGTTATGGTGTGTTCCTGGAAGTAGTGCTTGAGCTTTCGAGCCGTGAGAACAACTCCATAAGCGAGTTTCTGATAGTGACGGTATCGTTGCTTGCATGGCGAGAGCACTTCACTGATGTAGTAGATTGGTCGTTGGACCCCGTATGCCTTTCCCTCCTAAGGTCGTTCGACTACAATTGTTGTGTTGATGACCTGGTTTGTTGCGGCTAGGTATAGGTATAATGGCTCCCTCTCTTGCGGTGTTGCAAGGATGCGCTTACTTTGCAATGATCGCTTCAGGTCCGCAAATGCCTGCTTAGCTTCTGGTGTCCACTCGAATTTGTCTGTCTTCTTTAGCAGCTTCTAGAAGCGTAATGCTTGCTCGCCCAATCGCGCGATAAACCTGCTCAAGGCGGCTAGTCGCCCTGCAAGCTGCTGGACCCCGCATAGATTGGTTGGCTCCTTCATTGTCAAGATTGCTTGTATTTTCTCCGGGTTGGCTTCGATGCCTCTGGCGGATACCAGGTACCCAAGTAGTTTTCCTGCTGGGACGCCAAAGACGCATTTTGTCGGATTGAGCTTGATCCTGTATGCGTTGAGGGCGTCAAATGTTTCTCTAATGTCCTCGAGGAGTGTATCCTCTACTCGAGTCTTGATGACGATGTCGTCAACGTACACTTATACGTTCTTGCCAATGAGCTTGGCGAGGCATTTTTGCATGCAGCGCTGATACGTCGCACCTGCGTTTTTGAGCCCGAAAGGCATTGTCGTGTAGCAGTACACACCGTGTGGCGTGATGAATGTTGTCTTTTCCTCGTCTTCCTGCTTCATACGGATCTGATTATATCCCGAGTAGGCGTCCAGGAAAGAGAGGCATTGACAACCCGCAGTAGAATCCATGATCTGGTCGATTCGCGGGAGGGGAAAATTATCCTTGGGGCAGTGCTTATTTAATGACGTGTAGTCAATGCATACTCGAAGGATGTCAGTGTTCTTCTTTGGAACCAGCACCGGGTTTGCTAACCAGGTGGATATCCTGATCTCTCTGATGAATTTTGCTGCTAGCAATCTGATTACTTCTTCTCCAAGCGCTTTCTGCTTGGGTTCTGAAAACCGTCGAGTGGTCTGCTTGATGGGTTTTGCGTCTTTGAAGACTTCGAGTGAGTGCTCGGCGAACTCCCTGGGTATTCCTGGCATATCTGAGGGCTGCCAAGCGAAAATTTCCCAGTACTCACGGAGGAGTTCGACGGGCGCGCTTTCCTATGCTGACGAGAGGGTAGTTGAGACCATCGCTGTCTTCGGAGAATCCGTCGGGTGCACCTGATGCTTTCGGGTGTCGCTGTTTGTGCTGAACTCCAATTCCGGCGCGTTTTTCTTTGTGAGGGGCATCACGGAGTGGTCCGTGGTCTTTGCCAGCTCCTGCAGTTCTTCTTGCATCCTGAAGGATTTTGCGATTTCGTTGAACTCGATGTCGCATTTGTTGGACTTCTGGAAATCTCCGTCGATGGTGATTACACCATATTCTCCGGGTAGCTTAAGCTTCAGGTACGCGTAGTGCGGTACTGCCATGAATCTGGCGAACGCTGTTCGACCAAGAATGGCGTGGTACTGTGAGGGCCAGTCGATCACTTCGAAGTCGAGGAATTTTCTTCTGTAGTTTCGTCGATTGCCTAACACAACCTCTAGGTTAATTGTTCCGAGTGGACGGATCGCCTTTCCCGGAACTATCCCGTGGAAGGATGTTTCTGATTCCGCAAGGCCGTCCAGGTTCCTGTTCATCCGGCGGAGCGTGTCCGCATAGATAATGTTGATGCCACTGCCACCATCCATAAATTCGCGGGCCAGTTCGTAGTTACCAATTTTTGCTTGGATTACGATGGCGGCGTGTCCTGGTCGATAGACTCGTGGTGGGTGGTCTTCCATTGAAAATGTGATCGGTTGGTCTGCCATCTTCAGGTATTCGGGCTTTGTTGGCGGGGTCTGCACATGCATGCATAGCTGCCTTGTGTTTGTCTTCTGAGCTCTGCGGGATGGGCAAACCTTCTGGATCATTCCTAGTTGTCCTGCCGGGTTCGGGTACGCGTTGGCTCCGGTGTTTTGTGCAGGTGGCGCAAGTAGTGCGGCTAGCGCCATGTTTGGATTTGCTGGTGGAGGTAGGGGTTGTGGAGGCTGGAATCCTTGGTGTCCTGCTCCCGGAAGTGGCGGTAATTTTAATTGGCTGCTGATCTACTTTTCTTCGAGAAGGCCTCACTGATTTCGATAAACTTTCGGCAGTCCTTAAGAAGGTGTGTTGCCTTAGTTTTGCCCGTGCGCTTATCTGAGAATAGATGTAGCGAGCAGTACGCATCGAGGTCCTCCTCGGGAGTTTTGTCCTCAGCCTTTGGTCTCCACTCGTGATTTCCACGGCGTTTAGTATCGCGACTTCTTGTGAATTCCGCTGCTACCATCTCTTCTCGATCCTCGTGATCGTAGTATTTCCTCCTTTTCCTTTGGCCATGGCGATCTTCTTCGGGCGCCGGTGATGACGCTCTCTCGTTGCGCACCGCGTATTCTCCATTAGCCCATTTGTCGGCTATGATCATCAACTCCCCGATAGTTTTCGGTGCTGCTCGGCCTAATTCTTCTCTGAAAGGAGTTCGTCGGGCGCCTTTTGCGAAGGCCTCAACCGCTACTTCTTCCGAGATGTTTCCTGCGGTGTTCTTGAGCGTGGTCCATTGCTGAATATACTCGCGGGTGGGCTCTCCGCTCTTTTGTATGCAGGATCGTAGTTCTTCAATGGTTGCTGGCCTTTTGTAGGTGGACTGGAAGTTTTTGCAGAAATCGTGGTGTAGGTCATCCCATGATGCGTAACACGATCTTGGCCTTGCTTCCAGCCAGCTGCGCGCCGCGCCGACCAAGTGCAGGTTGAGATACTGCATAGCCGTGTTTTTATTCCCACGTTGGCATTTTACTGCCGTGAGGTAGTCGTTTAGCCACGTCGAAGGCTCGAGTGAACCATCGTATTTCGTGACTTCTGTGCTGAGCTTGAATCTCTTGGGTAGGGGTGCCTCGCGGATGTTGCGAGCGAAACACATCGCGCCACAGGTCTCGTCATCCGAGGAACTGCACGAGGAGCGCGCGCGGTTCCTTGCAGCTCTTGCCTTGTCCACCTTGTTTTGTGCAATATCTGACCGCGCGTTATATCCTGGCTGGTCGCGATCAGTTTCTTTCCTTGGCTCCTTGCTGCGATTCCGCGAGCGGCTGCTATGACGCCGCGAGCTTTTATTTCTCGGGCTACCTTCACTGCTGCTTCGACTATCGCCGCGTCTCCGAGCTTCTTTTCCCCGACCGCGGCGAGGTGATTTGTCTCTTCTAGGCGAAGTGCTCCTATGCTTGCGTGATGCCTCTTTTTCTTTTTCCTTTTCCTTCTCTAGCTGTTCGGCAGCCTTTCGGAGATCATAGGAGGCGAGCCTCGCGGCTGCCAAACCTAGTCCCTTGCGCACCTGCTTGTACTGTTCTTCTCGAGGATCGCTTTCCGTCGGTTGGTTCATCTGCATGTAGGTTGCTGCGGCTAGGACTGCGGCAGCAGGAGTTTGCGGGTAGACGTTCCCGTCTTCATCGACCCGCATCAGAGAAGGTGCGATCGATCTGCTGGCTCCGCCTAAGGACTCGACGTCCCTGGATGTTGACGCGTATCCCCTCCTCGCAGGTCGGGTTCCGACCGAGGGTGTTAGGGACAGCTCAGCTCGTCGTTGACTCGATTCATCCGCCACTCTTTTTCGACGGGCCAGATCTATCCGAGCTTCTTTGATGGTTGCGGCCGCTCTCACCAGATGATAGTGGTAGGAGATCATGTCCTCGTGTGGCGCTTCAGCTGCGGGTGGTTTGCTAGTTCGCATAGCTTCCTTGGCTCGATCCCAGGCTTCCCGCGAAACGCCAATCTCGGCGCGTTCCTCCGCACTATGTTCTGTTTCCGGGGGTAGTTCCGATCCTGCCATGCAGACTTGAGCCAGTCGTGGCTCGTGCGTCCTAGGCGTAGTACGGAAAGCTTTTCGGACTCGGGAAGGTTCCTCTGTCGAGAGGGTGTGGTAGTCGTTGGTGTTGAAACGGACGGACTCGCCGCTTTTCTCCAGGTAAGGGCGCGAGTCGACGGCTTTTGACTCAGATCTTGATTCCTCAGGGAAGTGGAGGATCCCGTCCCCGTTCGTTACGAACTTCAGGCTTCCGAACGTCAGGGTGACCCTCCTTTCCAAATCGCTGAATACCGGGCGTAATTCCGGTGAGTGAGGGTGACCATGACAGACCCGATCCGGATCGGATTGGTCGGAGCCGTAGTCGAGGGTTTCCAACGTGACTTGGTTGTCGATGAAGCCGAAGATGCCGGAGATCCAGCGCCCGCCTTTCCCACAGACGGCGCCAATTGTCGAATCTGTTGCTCGGCAAATCTCTCAGGTGAACCTATAGGGTTTCGAATAGGAGAACCCATGAGCGCTGGTGGCAATCGTCGGCTAGACAGGGGGCACAATTTACCCAGGTTCGGGGCCCTCGTAGAGGTAAACCCTTACTCCTGCCTCTGTCGATCTGTATTATTGAATAGATCGGTTACAAAGGTGATCGCTCAAGTCAAGAGTACAATCTCGAGCTTAAGGCGTTGGTGGTGCGGTATTGCTTGGTCCTCTTCCGGTGGTTCTCCTGGCCTTATATAGGTGGTCAGGTCTCAAACCCTACCCGGGGAGGACTCGAACTCTAACCCTATGTCGGTTACAAGTTTCTGCACTTAGCCTGCAAGGTATTGTGAGTGGGCTTCACGTAAGCCTTCTGGAACACTCCAAGGGCTTCCCTTCGTGGGCCTTAACGTTGGGCCTGAGATGGGGTGTCCTTATCCGCAGGGTCTAAGATCCATCCCTTCGTCATGGACCCACAAGGGCTTCGGGGTTATCAGCCCCGGCCACAACAAACAACAGCAGGTAGACCGGATTCATCGGCACGTAGGACGGATAACATCGGTACTACTACTCCCTGTGTCCATGCTAGTCATAACCAACCATGCATATAAAAGCGTCCACGAGTCGTATGAAACTGAACGAACGGGACCAAAGCTATACAGAGATGTTATCTGTCCAGGAAGTGCAACAACAATCGAGGGTTACTAGGGTTACGAAGCCCAAACCGAGTAAACATCGGCAGGCGTGCCAAAACTGCGAAATCGATTATCGGCCCCACAACCCCTCGACTGCGACAACAACGCAGGCATAGCCAAAACTGTATAACAATGATCTTGAAACCAACAACCGATCAAAGCAGTAACTCTAGACATGAAGTTGTATTAAACAGGAATTACTAGAGCATAGCTTACAACCAGAGGTCACACGACCCAACATTACATCAGACAACGGTAGGCAAGTTATGTTTCGAGTCAACAAGAACCAAAAATGCCTAAGAGGCCGCAACATAAGGCGACGTCCTAGCCCATAGATTCCAGGCTACTACCTGGGAACCCCAAACTACTCTTCGATGTCCATGTTGAAACCACCACTAGAGTGAGATCTTCACCTGAACCAAAATTAAGCAAACCTTAGTACGGGAGGTACTCAACAAGATTTAGTTAACCTATTATATATCTGATATTTCGAAAAAGGGTTTTATGAAGGTTAATTTGCGTAAAGCAATCTTTGTTTTCCAAATCAAGGAAGAATAGCCCGTCTCATGGAGTATTTTCAAAACAGATGAGGAAGCTACTCAACTACTGAAATCATCATAATTTCATTCCACCAATATCATTTCCCAACATCTCACATCCTACAAGGATCACCACTCTCGGCATCTCCGAGGAAGCACCCTTCAATCATGGTCAACAAGTTTCAGCCATTCCATCAAGTTATCTATATTCACAGAATCCGTTGTCAAGTCGTCCATAACCGTGGACACGGCTTCTCGAGGAGATTTATCCCAGCAGGGGGTACACTTTACCCCAACGCACCATCCGACTCTTACCATCACATGTCAGGTCATCCATGGAGCGGGGCGGAGGGTGGCTGACCACGACCTTTACCTTGCTCGACCCTATCCATGAGTCAACCCAAACAGGTCCACCCCGTCAACAGGGAGTTGGCCACCTCCTGACGACACCTGTTCTGTGAGTCGGGATCAAGATCCGTGTATGTCCATCACTGGTCCCGGTCACGCCCTAAGTTTTCTCCAAATCGTTTTCTGACTCACACGCAAATGGAAAGCTCAAACTACGTGACTCATGGATGTGGCCAAACAAGTTAGTTCGTCGAGCGCGGTCTGTTAGGCCCCGCATGTGGCTGCACGCTCAGTCTTGGCTTCGAAGGCGAGAACTCGCTCCTAGGGGCATCAACAGGACAAAACGCCACAACCCATTGTGGCCTCACATCCATGCCATTATTAGTCAAGTTATCAAAGATAATCCAAATCACAACAACGTGACATTGTAGATTCACGCATTGCCAAGATTCATCAACCGGATGGATCAGATCACAACTAGGCATGGCTAAGCAAGACTCACAGGCTTTAACAAAGTGCGCACAAACAAAACTATGGCTGCTAGGAGCAGTGGATCAGGATATTTAGGTGATGCAACATGTATAGGAGAACTCTATCTAAAGACCATAAATACTTTGAACTGCATGCCATATACGAGATTCAAAACGCTTCAAAAACATATATGAGCAGGTAAGAGGTTATGCTTTCCTTGGTTATAAGAAAATCAAAGAAGTGCTTCTAGAAAAAGTGCTTGAATTGTCGGCTAAGATCCAGTATTCACCATTGGAGTTGTTGATCTTCACTTCGGAATTGCATTCTACCGATAAGAAGCAAACACCAAAATAAGAATAACAATCAACACATGGCATCAATGCAACACGCAATAGGTAATGCACTGAAATAAAGCCCTAAACATGAAGATAGGGTTGCTAGGGTTCATATGACAGTTATGCAGTTTTAAAAAAAATAGCCCGAAATGGACCTTAGAGGGCACTTCGGTCAATTCTGAAGTGTGTCAAGTTTTAATTACTCAAATGGGTTTGAAAATATCATAACTAGGTTGCATTTGTCTTTCTGAGCATTTTGGTATATAACTTCTAATTTTCTGATTTTATTGAATAAAATCTTATTTTCTCTATTTTTAACTAAATTAAACAATTCAAAATAACACGTATTTATGAAATTTCTCAAACATGTATGAAAGTGGCATATTTGGGTTGGAAATAATTTTCTGAACAATTCCATATATTTTTCACATTTTCCGGAATAATATAATAAAGTTATTCATTTTTAAAGATTTTATCATTTTCTATAATTGTTAAAGGGTGGGTGATACGTGCATTTTATATCATCATTTATACCCTCCATATAGGCATTATTGGGATGTTTTATCAATGTTATGTCATTGTTTTGCATGTTTTATATGATTTTATGGGACTTTCCTACAAAGTCCCTATTTTTGGTATTTAATTTCTGGGTGTCAGAAAACACATGTTTTCATGTTTTTGATGTTTCAGGAGCTACATGTATCCAAATTGCGAAAGGAAAGAAACCCTGTCAGTTTTTCTTCGGGAGAAAGGCCGTGGGCACAAGACACAAAGGAGGAGGGCCAGGAGGCCCAAAAGGGGGTAGCCCACGTGGCCAGATTCCCTGGCCGCGTGTGGGGCCCCCAAATGGGCCCACAGCGCCTCCTCCCCGAGGTCTTTTTGCTGACGACTCCGTCTTCCCCGAAAACGAACACCCTAATTTTCCCGAGACGAGACGGAGCCGCCAGGACGGCGAAACTCTCGAAACTCTCCGCGGGGGAGACAGATCCTGCTGCTCTGGAGCTCCGGAGAAGGGGAAATCATCCCCATCTTCATCCCCATCTCCTCCTTGGCGTGGGAGGAGGCATCTGCATCACCATCCAAACCAGCACCTGCATCTCCACCATCACCATCACCGTGATCCACTCTGTTCCCCTCATAGTTTGATCATTGCTACACCCTAGATACGTGTTATTGTACTCCGTTGCATGTTTGGGATTGAGTACTTGTCATTATTTGGTGGTGGATCCATTGTTTCAGATTGTGTTGTACCACATATGTCACCATACATGATCATGTTTGCACGTTGTGAGTAGTTCCCGCATGTTCCTGAGGGCATAGGATGAATTTGCAATGATTTGTTACATAAGATGAGTTGTTATTTGGTCTAGTATTTATCTTTTATGTGATTCTATGATGGTGTTGTACGAAAGTCGACTGTACAACACTTCACCTACATGGGCTCATAGGAGAACACCGTAGTGTATTGACGTGATGATGTCTTTAGGTGACAGGAACTTGAGACAGAGTCGTTGAATTGCATTATGAGGGTACTTGTATCGGGGACCTTAGAGCATAAGGCTATGGTGGGACATCATGTCTTAATAATTCTCGTGCTGTCATTTAATTGGCCACGTGATCCATCATAAGGGGTGATAGTTTATTTATTTAGCTATTCCTATTTGTGGCTCCGTCCGAAGAAGATTAAAACTAGACAAGATATGCAAACATGTTATGCAATGAATCACTATGCCAGCTAAATCCGTGCAGCCCTCTGGAACGTTTTCCACATATAAGACACAAACACACACTTGAGCTTGTCCTCTTGCGCATTAGAGGATTGGGCTTTGTCTCTCATTGAGACCTACTACTTGCTGCAATTTACTTTCCGCATTTTACTTTACTTGCACTACACAATTAAAACACAAAAACACATGTTGCTTTTATTATTCCTTTGCTATTCTACTTACCAGTTCCTTCTTCTCCTCGTGGGTTCGACAACCTTTCTAATTCGAAAAGTACTACAATTGATCTCCTGCACTTGGGAGCCATCAAGACACTTTTCTGGCGCCGTTGCCGGGGAGCGTAGCGCTATTTGTAAGAAGTTTGGTAAGGAAACTTGAAAGCTGAATTTTACTTGTTGTTGCATCCTGTTATTATTATGGCTTTTATGAGAGATGCTTCACTGAAACTTGCTTTATATGAGAGTGCTTATGCTATTAAACCTAAAGTTGTTGAAAAAGCACCTCATGATGATGGTTATATTATTCCCCTTGAATTTGTTAAAGCTGTTAGGAATGAGTATTTTGCAGGGGATGGAACAAAGGCTGCAAGTGATCACATACGGGATATTGAGGATATATGTGGGCTAATTAGGCTCAAGGCTATTTCTGAGGAGGAGGTGAAATGCAAGTTATTGTACCAGTCCTTAACTGGTGATGCTCGAAAATGGTATATGTCCCTGGATGAAGAAATTACACATAATTGCGATACTTTTATGAAGGTTTTATTTCTTAAATATTTTACTCCTAAAGAAGCTTATGAGAACCGTTGCTTTATATTTAATTTTTGGCCACACCTTGGAGAGAGTATTACTCAAGCTTGGGGGAGGCTTAAGGACCTCCTTCGTAAGAATCCTTGTCATGATCTCACAAATAAACTTATATTGATAAACTTTTATGTGAGACTAACTGATAGGCTAAAGCAATATTTGGATGGTTCATCTGGTGGAAGCTTTACAAATAATACTGCAGAAGAAGCTTGGAATTTATTGGAAATTATTTCGAAGAACTCTGAATATTGGGACCTAGACAAAGGTAATGAAGCTTATTTTGATTATGGATATTCATGTGTAGAAAGTTTCTCTAGTTCTATTTTGTTCAAGAATGTTATTAAACATTTTGGTCTTGATCCATATGTTGCAATTGAAATAGCTAAGAAATTTGCTGAGCACATTCGAATTCCTAAAAGTGGCTTTGATTATTATGTTGAACTTGTTAAATCTTCTATTGTTGTCCCTAAATTTATTAAAGAAACACCAGTGTCATCTGTAGTAATAGAAGAATATATTGAACCACCTCCCTATCCTGAAAAAGTTAAAGAGAATTTGCTTATTGCTGTTGCTGACAAAAGTAGAAAGAGATGTTCTCAACCTAAAGAACAGGTGGAAGTCAAGAACCAAGTCTCTATTATTAAGCAATTAAATGAAGAAGATCCTGTTGATGTTTATTTATGTGAAGATGCTACCAAAGTTATTAAAGGGAATTCATCCAAAGTTGGTAAGCCAATTATATCATGCTCTATTGGACTTCTTGTTATCATGGTTTATGTGATATTGGAGCAAGCATTAGTGTCATTCCATATTCCCTCTATCAAGAAATTAAGCCTGATATTGATCCTATCACCATGGAAGAGACAGGTATGACCATTCAGCTTGCTAATAAAGATTATATTAGTCCCTTTGGAATTGTTAGAGATGTTGGAGTATTGGTAGGGAAAATAAAATATCCTACTGATTTTATTGTGCTTGGTTGTCCATAAGATTCTTTCTGTCCTATTATATTTGGTAGACCTTTCTTACATACTGTTGGTGCTGAAATTGATTTGCCTAGAGAAAGGGTGTTTATTGAATGTGCTGGAGAGAAACTTGAATTTAATTTTTCTAAATTTGCAGATAAACCTGCTAAGAAAGAACCAAAATCTAAAGATATAATTGAAACTCTTGCTCATATAGCTGTAGCTTCATCAGACGTGGTGGAACGTTATATGCTTAATCAGGAAGAGCCATTTAATGATGCAGAAAAAGAATCTTTAGAACAAATATTATGGCAGCAACCTCCACAATTACAATTGCATATCCCACCTGATAATCTAGGAGTACTCCCACCTTCTAAAGGAGATCCTAGTTTTGAATTAAAGCCTTTGCCTGAAAATCTGAAATATGCATACTTGGATAAGAAAAATATATATCCTGTTATTATTAGTGCAAACCTTTCAGCTGAGGAAGAAGAGAAATTACTTGATGTACTTAAAGCTCACCGTAAGGCTATTGGTTATTCGCTTGATGATCTTAAGGGCATAAGTCCAGCTCTATGTATGCATAAAATTAATTTGGAAGAAGATGCTAAACCTGTTGTTGATTTCCAACGCCGTCTACATCCAAAAATAAAGGAAGTTGTAAGAAAGGAGGTAATTCGACTCATAGAGGCTGGTATTATTTATCCTATAGCTGATAGTAAATGGGTTAGTCCTGTTCATTGTGTTCCTAAGAAAGGTGGAATTACCGTGGTTCCTAATAAAGATGATGAACTTGTTGCTCAACGTACTGTTGTTGGTTATAGAATGTGCATTGATTATAGAAAATTAAATAAAGAAACTCGTAAGGACCATTATCCATTGCCCTTTATTGATCAAATGCTAGAGAGATTATCTAAACATTCTCACTTTTGTTATTTACATGGGTATTCAGGCTTCTCTCAAATTCCAGTTCATAGTGATGATCAGGAAAAGACCACTTTTACTTGCCCATATGGTACATTTGCTTATAGGAGAATGCCTTTTGGTTTATGTAATGCCCCTGCTACTTTTCAGAGATGCATGAGTGCTATATTTGCTGATTATATTGAAAAGATAGTGGAAGTCTTTATGGATGATTTTTGGGTGTATGGTACTTCTTTCGATAATTGCTTGTTCAACCTTAACAAAGTTTTGCAGCGTTGTGAAGACCAACACCTTGTTCTTAATTGGGAGAAGTGTCACTTTATGGTAACAGAGGGAATTGTTCTTGGGCATCGTATTTCTGGAAGAGCAATATAAGTTGACCCAGCAAAAATTGAAGCTATTGAGAAATTACCATATCCAAGAGACATCAAAGGTATAAGAAGTTTTCTCGGTCATGCAGGTTTTTATCGTAGGTTCATTAAAGATTTCTCTAAAATATCAAAGCCTCTAACCAATCTTTTGCAAAAGGATGTTCCGTTTTCTTTTAATGATGATTGCATAGAATCCTTTAATGTTTTAAAGAAAGCCTTAATAACTTCACCTATTATTCAACCTCCTGATTGGAACTTGCTCTTTGAAATTATGTGTGATGCTAGTGATTATGCAGTTGGAGCTGTTTTAGGCCAAAGGGTTGGTAAGAAATTGAATGTTATTTACTATGCTAGTAAAACACTAGATGGTGCTCAAAGAAATTATGCTACAACTGAAAAAAAAAATTAGCGGTAATATTTGCATGTGATCAATTTAGATCTTACATAATTGATTCAAAAGTCACTATGCACTCTGATCATTCTGCTATTAAATATTTGATGAATAAGAAAGATGCTAAGCCTAGGCTAATAAGATGGGTACTTTTGTTGCAAGAATTTGATTTACACATAGTAGATAGGAAAGGAGAATATAATCCCGTAGCTGATCATCTTTCTAGAATGGAAAATATACCTGATGATCCTATTCCTATTAATGATAGTTTTGCTAATGAACAACTTGCCCTTGTTAGTGTTTCTAGTGCTAAAGTTGCATCTCCTTGGTTTGCTAATTATGCAAATTTTATTGTTGGGAAAGTTATGCCACCACAATTTACTTACCAGCAAAGAAAGAAATTCTTTTATGACCTTAGACATTATTTTTGGGATGATCCATACTTGTATAAGAAAAGTGTTGATGGCATTATTAGACGTTGTGTACCCGAGCATGAACAGCAGGCTATTATAAGAGATTGTCATGAAAGTCCCGATGGAGGACATCATGCAGGAGATCGTACTGCAGCAAAGGTATTACAATGTGGTTTTTATTGGCCTACTCTATTCAAGGATTGTGCTGAATATGTTAAAACTTGTGATAAATGTCAAAGAGTAGGAAACATTGGTAGAAGGAATGAAATGCCTATGAACTATACATTACCACTTGAACCATTTGATGTGTGGGGTTTTGACTTTATGGGACCATTTCCTGCATCTAGTACAAAACGTACTCACATTTTGGTTGTTGTTGATTATGTTACAAAATGGGTAGAAGCAATTCCTACTAAGAGTGCAGACCATGCCACAGCCATGCAAATGCTTAAAGAAATTATTTTCCCTAGATTTGGTGTTCCTAGATTTTTAATTACTGATGGTGGATCTCATTTTATGCATGGTGTTCTTAGAAAACCATTGGCAAACTATAATGTTAATCATAGAATTGCATCACCCTATCATCCTCAAACTAGTCGACAAGTTGAATTAAGTAATAGGGAAATTAAACTTATTTTAGAGAAAACAGTAAACAGAGCTAGATCTGATTGGCCACTTAAAATTAATGATGCATTGTGGCTTATAGAACTGCTTCTAAAAATCCTATGGGTATGTCTCCTTATAAAATGGTTTATGGAAAAGCATGTCATTTACCCGTTGAATTAGAACATAAAGCTAGATGGGCTATTAAGAAATTAAATTTTGATTTAAAAACAGCGGGGGAGAAGAGATTGCTTGACCTAAATCTATTTGATGAATGGAGGAATGAAGCATATGAAAGTGCAAAATTGTTTAAAGAGAAAGTTAAAATTTGGCATGACAAGAAAATTAAAAGAAAGGAATTTAAAGTAGGTGATCAAGTCCTATTGTACAACTCTCGTTTTAAGTTTTCTGCAGGGAAATTAGCTTCAAAATGGCAGGGTCCATTGGTAGTACAGGAGGTATACCGTTCGGGGGCCATCCGTCTTCACGGTGATATGAAAGGTAAACCTCATGTGGTCAATGGACAACGCCTAAAACATTATATTGCAGGAAAGAGCTTCATAGGAACCATCGAGGAGATAAAGTTAATGACACCGGAGGAGGTAACTGTAAGGGATCCTGCAGTTTCAGAAACCCAAATTCAATAATTTACAATTATTGTGTTTGGAAGTTTCTCGGAATTGCGTGAAAACTTATGGAACTCATTTTTTATGGAAATTAACGTGTGGGACAAGAAAATTGGAAGGAATTGGACCTCGAGGGGGAAAAGAGGACCCCACACCGGCCAGATTCCTTGGCCGCGTGGAGGTACCCCTTTTCCACCTCGGAGTCCCGTTCCGTCTCGTTTTCGACTCCGACACTTCGTCTTACCCTAAAACCCGTCAATATATACCCCCTTTTGTCGATCTAATCCCGCACCGAGAGTTCTCGCACGATCTTTGTTTTGTCTATTCTGTCTGTCAGGTTTTCCAAGCCATGACTTCGGAAGACTCCTACCAATGCACCTCCATGGACGATGATGATGATAAGCTTGAGGGAAACAGCCCCACATCCATCCACAGGAGGAATAGGAAGAGGAAGGACTACTCGGATGACGAGGACGTGGAGCTTCGCGAGATCATGGATGAAGAACCTGACGAGGAAGATGACGAGGCCATCTTCGACATACCACCTCTTGCAACAACACCTCCATCACCAATCCCTGTTGCTGGCGTACGGGTGAACATGTCTTTTGGAAACAAGAGACAGTCCGCACGTATGAGCACCGGAGGGAAGGCTCCAAGGCACTCACTTGCTAGCAAAAACGCAGTTTCTCCTCTTATTGGCAGGGAAACTCCCACTGAGAAGAATTGCACTGGAGATTGGGATCACCTTATTCCCAAGAAGAAAGCACCAAGCCCGGAGTGGAAAACTCCCAAGGAGACGATGGAGAAGGACCTCATGGAAAGGTTGGGAAAAGCTGCAGGAGCATTTGAGCAAGCCTATAACCTCATGATGCGCATCATTGGAGAGCTTGAAGACAACTATGAAGAGAAGAAGAAGAAAGAGTGGTGGGCTGAGTACGAGAAGAAGGGAGAATGAAGAAATTACCGCAACCATCTAAGCTTGGGGGAGTTTCACCTATCCCCCGTCTTTTATCAGCTTTATCATGTCTACCTAGTTTTGGTGTGTCTTGCTTTTATTATCTAGTTATCGTTTTCGTTTAGGCTTGAGTGAGCTCATTGAGCATTATCATGCATCCCCGTCTTATGGTTTATCAATGAATAATAAAGTATGGTGTCATCCATGATTCCCTTGTTTTGGGGATTTATGGGTAACACTCATGCAAATGAGCATGGCATATTTAGAGGTTTCAATCACATCTTGCCTTGAAATTAATTAACTTGAGTGTGTTGGACAGTTGTAGAATTATCTCAATATGACATAAATCCACTATCTATCTATTAGCTTAATGGCTATTCCGAGCATGTTCACCATGTTATAGTTTTCATTTATGCTCTAAATTAAGATGCTTATGTTATTAATTGGCATGGGCTGAATTTGGGATAAGACTCTCACGAACTTTTGAATGCACACATTTATTTCTATTGCACCTAACAAACATGACCCATTAATGGGAGCTAAAAGTTTTGTGCTTGACAAGGATTTTGGTTGGGAGTTGGCTAACACGTGCATCACGTGAAAATCTTTCAACATTGCACAAAGAAATTTTATATTTAGTTGATGTCATGTGCTTTTGTTTTTGGACTCCTGCCATGCTGAAATGAAATAGAGGAATAGTAAGTTTTGATGAGTAAGTATATATGACTAGAGAAATTGCATTGGGCCGCTAACCCAAGCCATGCTTGATCATGGTGGAAATTTACTTACAACTAGAGTGGACTCTACAAACACATCCTACAATAAAATAAGAAGCTATGCATATAGTGAATGAAATAAAAAAGGATGATGAGTCTACTCCGTTTGTTCATCTTGTTATTGTGACATGGGCTGGTTTCTATGTCATGGGGCAAGAGGTACCTCTTTGCAATTCTCTATGATGTCATTAATAATTATTATGATTGTACAAAGCTTATTAGGATTCTTAAGTTGAGTAATCATGGAGTAGGTTTTCACACTCACGGGGCATGAGACATTCAACCAACACCTTGTCAACCACATTACTTCAACATTCATAAATTAAGATGCTAATGATAAAGGGGCAATGAGAGTCTTAGCCCAATGGATGCCACATTACAATTAGTAATTTAAGCTGAATAGTTTGGAAACTAAATGAGACTTGGTCATGTTTTACCTCTACTCATTTATCTTTCTCCAAATTAAATAGTATAATTCGATTGTCCAACATACAATGGTTATTTGCTTTCAAAAGTATGGGGTGTTTGCTAGAGCTTCGAATATGTTATCCTTATGTGTATGAGTTCTATTCATTCATCTGCATTATAACTGAACATGATGATGATACAATGCACGTATTTATTTATCAACCATAAGTCCATTGATGCATGTAATGATCTATTTCCTTATTTACTCGAGGACGACCAAAGGTTTAAGCTTGGGGGAGTTGATACGTGCATTTTATATCATCATTTATACCCTCCATACAGGCATTATTAGGATGTTTCATCAATGTTATGTCATTGTTTTGCATGTTTCAGATGATTTTATGGGACTTTCCTGCAAAGTCCCTATTTTTGGTATTTAATTTCTGGGTGTCAGAAAACACCTGTTTTCATGTTTTTGATGTTTCAGGAGCTACAGGTATCCAAATTGCGAAAGGAAAGAAACCCTGTCAGTTTTTCTTCGAGAGAAAGGCCGTGGGCACAAGACACAAAGGAGGAGGGCCAGGAGGCCCAAAAGGGGGTAGCCCACGCGGCCAGATTCCCTGGCCGCGTGTGGGGCCCCCAAATGGGCCCACGGCACCTCCTCCCCGAGGTCTTTTTGCTGACGACTCCGTCTTCCCCGAGAACGAACACCCTAATTTTCCCGAGACGAGACGGAGCCGCCAGGGCGGCGAAACTCTCGAAACTCTCCGCGGGGGAGACAGATCCTGCTGCTCCGGAGCTCCGGAGAAGGGGGAAATCATCCCCATCTCCTCCTTGGCGTGGGAGGAGGCATCTCCATCACCATCCTCACCAGCACCTGCATCCCCACCATCACCATCACCGTGATCCACTCCGTTCCCCTCATAGTTTGATCATTGCTATGCCCTAGATACGTGTGATTGTACTCCGTTGCATGTTTGGGATTGAGTACTTGTCATTATCTGGTAGTGGATCCATTGTTTCAGATTGTGTTGTACCACATATGTCACCATACATGATCATGTTTGCACGTTGTGAGTAGTTCCCGCATGTTCCTGAGGGCATAGGATGAATTGGCAATGATTTGTTACATAAGATGAGTTGTTATTTGGTCTAGTATTTATCTTTTATGTGATTCTATGATGGTGTTGTACAAACGTCGACTGTACAACACTTCACCTACATGGGCTCATAGGAGAACACCGTAGTGTAGTGACGTGATGATGTCTTTAGGTGACAGGAACTTGAGACAGAGTCGTTGAATTGCATTATGAGGGTACTTGTATCGGGGACCTTAGAGCATAAGGCTATGGTGGGACATCATGTCTTAATAATTCTCGTGCTGTCATTTAATTGGCCAAGTGATCCATCATAAGGGGTGATAGTTTATTTATTTATCTATTCCTATTTGTGGCTCCGTCCGAAGAAGATTAAAACTAGACAAGATATACAAACATGTTATGCAATGAATCACTATGCCAGCTAAATCCGTGCAGCCCTCGGGAACGTTTTCCACATATAAGACACAAACACACACTTGAGTTTGTCCTCTTGCGCATTAGAGGATTGGGCTTTGTCTCTCATTGAGACCTACTACTTACTTTCCGCATTTTCCTTTACTTGCACTACACAATTAAAACACAAAAACACCTGTTGCTTTTATTATTCCTTTGCTATTCTACTTACCAGTTCCTTCTGCTCCTCGTGGGTTCGACAACCTTTCTAATTCGAAAAGTACTACAATTGATCTCCTGCACTTGGGAGCCATCAGTGGGGCCCACCTGTCAGTTATAATTCATTTTTCCAAAAACAAAAGAAAAACAACTTGCAGGATGACGTCAGCGGATGACATCACCCGGCCCTGTTCTTCACAGAGGATCTCCAATCCGACGATTTTGCGCGCGATTCGGGAATCAAATTATACCATGAAAGGAGAGCAGACGACGACGAGTCGAGGGGTGGGGGCGGTTGACCAAATGGTCACCGGAGACCTCGCCGGCGTGCAAAACCGCGGTGGCCAAAAAGAGGCGCACGGCGGCAACGATGCTGAGAGGGAGAGGGAGCAAGGTAAGAGCACCGGGAGGTGCAGCGGCTCACCATGAACACGCCGGAGTAGACCGGGAGGCGGGGCAGCGTCGGAATCGACGGTGGCGAGCGTGGAAACCGGCGGCCAGACTCGGAGAAGAACTGCCCGATTCGTGGGTTCCCCTCCTTCCAAGCTCTCTATACTCATTGAGGAGGTAGCGGACGTCAAGGCGGTTCTTCGGAGCTACTCAGCACGGCTATGGATAACCCATGGTGATGGCGCCAAATGGCTCTCCGGATTTAGGGTTTCGGACGCCCACGTAGGACTGGGAGAAAGAGAGAGGAGGGGTTAGGGGGTTCTGCGAGGAGGAGGCTACGATCCGAACGTCTCCTCGAGGACCTAATCCGCCCGAAGTGCTAGAAGCAAGAGGTGGCATGGCCACCGTTGATCTCATCCTTCTGGCGGGAGGTTGAAGAAAGGGAAATAAAACAATTTTCCCAAAACACCCGAGAACTTTTGGATAAATTACAAAGAGGCCCTTCAGTATTTAAAACTGATAAGGAAACTATGTTTTCAGGACCTTTTTGCAAACAGAAAAAATTGTAAAAATGATATTTGGAAACCTTGTAGAATTTTCAAGTTCACCATGTAAAAGATTTCCCAAAAAGAAAATGTTTTGAACTTTATTTTGGAATTTCCATTTTAAGTGACTTTTATTTCATTCTTATTAAAATTCAAATGAAAATTTGGTTCAAATTTTTTTCATGCATGAATGACATGAGAATAACACAACTAACCCTAATTTAACAAAAGTTGGATGTTACAATCTACTAACAACAGAGAGCATCCAAGATCATAAATAACATACACATGAAAAAAAACATGATAGATTGATAATCAAAAGACATAGCATTCAATATTCATCGGATCTCAGCAAACACAACATGAGGCATTACAATAAGATGATCTTGATCATGTAGGGCAGATCACAATATGTAAACATGAGGCATAAAGAGGAGATAACAACCATCTAGCTACTGCTATGGACCCGTAGTCCAAGGATGAACTACTCACGCATCATTTTAGAGGCGGGCATGGTGGTGTAGAGCCCTCCGGTGATGATTCCCCCTCCCGGCAGGGTGCCTGGGAGAGCTCGAGAACCCTTCCGAACTAGGGTTGATGATGACGGCGGCTGCGGATGCTTTTGGTGGAAGTCTCGGGTGTTTAGGGTTAACCCTTCGAGGAGAATAAATAGGCGAGAGGGCAACGTCGTTGGGCGAGTAGGGGGTACACCACCCCTGGGCCCGGCCAGGGAGACCCGCACCCATCCATGGTGTTGGCATCCCTCTGCCCCTCTCTAGTTCTCTTTCAGACTCCAAGGATCCTCCGGGAATTCTAAGACTTCTGGGCTTCGAATCGTCCAATTCCGCGAATATTTCCAATACAACTTTTCTGAAACTAAAAGAAGCAGAAAACAGGAACTGGCTCTGTGACATCTTGTCAATAGGTTAGTCCCAGGAAATCGATAAAAGTGGCATAAAGTGTAGAGAAAACATGTATCATATGACTTGAAAACAACATGGAAGTTCAGAAATTATGGATACATTTATGAAATATCAACATATCCAAGCTTAGTTCCTACTCGTCCTCGAGTAGGTAAACGATAAAAACAAATAATTTATGGGGTGACATGCTAGCAACATAAACTTGATCATCTAAATTGTAAAAGGATAAGTATAGTTGAGATCATAGTACTTTAAACACACGCATGATAGATATAATTTTAACAATGAAACTTAGCAATCACCTTGCATCATGAAAATTAACACAAATAAAAGATGATGAATAATAATGCACTTGAAAGTTATATGTTTGTTTCAATCATAGAGAAACCATAACAAAGTGATATTTAGCTTGTCCTTAAGAGTGGGGCAAAACATAAATGCCAGGACACCTTGAAAGCTCAACTGGATGACTAGAACAAATAATGTGAGAGCAAATAATAACATATCATGAACCAATTAATAATGTTTTTGGGACAAAAGCACATTAAACTCAAAATGGAAACTATGCTCTCTCAACTGTGTATAAAGTTAGAAGATGGAGACTCAACAGAAAAGTAAAAGAAAGGCCCTTCGCAGAGGGAAGCAGGTATTAACTCATGTGCTAGAGCTTTTTATTTTATTAAGCAGAGGTATTGAAAACATTTTTATAGAGAGGTGTATGCTTATGTCAACGAATGGTAAACAGAAAATATAGTACGTCATAAGCCAACTAGACTTCACAAGAGCGGCTCCCATTGAAGGACACAACTGGGGTCAGAAGGACATCCCTCTTTCTCTTTTGTTTACAAAATTATGCTTTGACCGATAAATCAGGGGCAAAAATAGTGAAGAGAATTTAATAGTAACCAATTTAATAGTGTAAAGTCCAATCAACAATTGAGATAAAGATTCTCTATTTACGTCGACATGAGCTTAAACATGAGCACAAAACATGAATAATTTTGAACGTTTTAAAGGTAGTACATGAGAAATTTACTTTGAGTGGCGGTTAAATACCACATGTAGGTAGGTATGGTGGACACATTTGGCAAACTTTGGTTTTTGGGAGTTGGATGCACGAGTAGAGCTCATAATCAGTACATGTGGAGGCTAGCAAATGACTGGGAGCGACAAATAAAGAGAGCAATAATTACCATAATCATGGATAGAGAAAAAACATTATTAACCAAAGCATAAAGGGTATTACAAGTCAAAAACTAAATTATCATAGAGGATACAAGGGACTGGTTTGTATTCATAAACAATGTGTAAGCATGCGCCAAGTCAACCAAATAAACATTCGAAGGAGAACACCACAAATTCATGCTTCAATATGACAACAACAACTCATGATTATTTCAATGGCACATTAAGGACTCTCAGCTATTTGAGACAAGTCATGCTACAATAACAATTACTAAGAATAGAATTAAAATAACATCTAGCATGGCATGAAAAAGTCCAGCCACAATCTATACAAGCTTCTATTTGCACCGTTATAAGCACGAAAAATGTACTACTTATTTCCAACACCAAGCATTTTATACTAAACAAAAACTTCCAAGATATATAGGAATGAAACAAGATAATAATAACACAACTCTACTAAAACTAACAACTCTGAATAAGAGATGCATGAAAAACGGGAGCTGAAAGGGAATTTTTGCACCAACTAGAAGAAAAACTAAGAATACGAGTATTCGTATGAAAAAGCGGAGCGCTTATCTCTCCACACAAAGAATGCTAGGTTCCAAAAATATTATTGCAGCAAGAAAACAAAATAAAACAAAATAAAAACAAACAGACGCAAGTAAAATTCATATGATCTGACCGAATAAAAATATAGTTTCACTAGAAGTGACCTGATAAATTGTTGATGAAGAAGGGGACGCCTTGGACATCCCCAAGCTTAGACACTTGATTATTCTTAGAATTTGCTGGGATGAACTACGGGGGCATCCCCAAGCTTTGACCTTGCACTCTTCTTGAACACATTATATCACCCTCTTCTCTTGACTCTTGAAAACTTCCTTCACACCACACTCAATGTAATTTGCATTAGAGGGTTAGTGCACAATTAAAAATTCACATGTTATGCAACGACACAAGCATTATTGATACTTTTAAACATCAGCTACATTTACTGATGTTTCGTGAAGCAAAGAAATCCACTCGACATAGTAAAAGAGAGAATGCAAGTAAAAAGGCAGAATCTGTCAAAACCAGAACAGTCTGTAAATACAAATTTTTTCGTTGCAGTTACGTTGCTCAAATCAAAAAATGTAAAGAATGAAAAAGTTTTTGTAATTAGCTAAGTAATAAGAACAAAATATTTCAGGTCATTTTGATCTTTCTGTGAATTATACAGTGGATAGCAGAAATCTGTTTTCTGCGCAGAAATCCAAAACCAACTACAATTTTTGCTACAAACTTTACTTGGCACAACTAATACATGGAAATAAAGATACAAAGGAGTTTCTACAAAATTATACAAAACCTTGACTCAAAGAAAACGGATAAAAACAAAGCAAAAGTAATACCATGGGTTATCTCCCAAGAAGTACTTTTCTTTAACGCCTTTTAGCTAGGCCCAGAAAAATAGAATCAAGTGTTTTCAAGTGAAGAAGAATCCAAATTGTAATTTGGTCGAATAATAGAATCAAACGGCAACTTCATTCTATTCCTAGGAAAGTGTTCCATACCTTTCTTGAGTGGGAATTGATATTTAATATTCCCCTCTTTCATATCAATAACAGCACCAGGGGTTCTAAGAAAAGGTCTTCCCAAATCAATTGGACAAGAAGCATTGCATTCAATATTCATAACAACAAAATCAACGGGGACAATGCTATTATTAACCATAATAAAAACATCATAAACTCTTCCCAAAGGTTTCTGTCTAACATTATCAATAAAACGAATATCCAAATAGCAGTGCTCCAAAGGTGGAAAATCAAGCATACCATAAAGTTTATTAGGCGTAACAGAGATACTAGCACCAAGATCACATAGAACATTACAATCAAAATCATTCACCTTCATTTTAATGATGGGTTCCCAAGCATCATCTAACTTACTAGGGATAGAAGCTTCACATCTTAATTCATCTTCTCTAATTTGTATGAGAGCATTTGTAATATGTTTTGTGAAAGCCATATTCATAGCACTAGCATTAGGACAACTAGCAAGATTTTGTAGGAACTTAATTACTTCAGATATGTTGCAATCATCAAAGTCAAGATCATTTTTATGAAAGGTAATGGGACCATTGTCTCTCATGTTTCTAAAAATTTCAGCACTTTCATCAGGAACAGTTTTAGTAGTTTCACGCAATTTTGAACGTTTAACAGCCGAAGTGGGAGTATTGCCAACACCAATTACTTTACCACTGATAGTAGAAGGTTTACTAGCATGAGAAGCTTCAGTTTTACTAGTGGTGGTAATGGTTCAAACATTAGCTATACTGTTCTTTTTAGCTATTTCATCTTCTCTTTCCCATCTAGCATGCAATTCAGCTAACAACCTAACATTGTCATCAATTCGAATTTGAATGGCATTTAAAGTTTTGCTTTAATTAACATCATGAGGAATAACCTTTAGTTTTAGAAAATCAACGTCACGAGCAAGGCTATCAACTTTAGAAGTAAGAACATCAATTTTACCAAACTTTTCCCCAACAGATTTATTAAAAGCAGTTTGTGTACTAATAAAATTCTTAAGCATGTTCTCAAGATCAGAGGGTACACTTTTATTGTTGTTGTAGGAATTACCATAAGAATTGACATAACCATTATTATTATTAGGAGGATAATATTTTCCAATGAAAGCATCTTTATGTTTAGTCTAAGAATCAATACTATTTCTAGGCAAACATAGCAACCATTCTTTAGCTCTCCCTCTCAAAGAGAAAGGAAACAATTTCAGTTTAATAATATCTCAATCTACATCTTTATATTTTTTCATCTCACATAGTTCAACAAAATTATTAAGATGGACAGCAGCATCATCAGTACTAACACCAGAAAATTGCTCTCTCATAACAAGATTTAACGGTGTAGGCTTAATCTCATAAAAATCAGCAGTAGGAGCAGGTGGAGCAACAGGTGTGCTAATGAAATAATTGTTGTTTGTGCTAGTGAAGTCACACAACTTAGTGTTCTCAGGATTACTCATTTTAGCAAGATTAAAAACAGGATAAAAATAACAACTAGAATAAGAACTAATTTTTGTGTGTTTTTTATAAAGAGGCAACAAAATAAAATAAAATAAGCAAAACAAAAACAAAGTAAAGAGATTGGAAGTGAGAGATCCCCCTTCCAAAAATCCTCTTCCTCCCGGCAACGGCGCCAGAAAATAGCTTCATGCGCGTGTAACACACGTTCGTTGGGAGACCCCAAGAGGAAGGTATGAAGAGCACAGCAGTAAGTTTCCCTCAGAAAGAAACCAAGGTTGAATCGATCAGTAGGAGAAAGAAATCACTTCCGTAGGTTGATGCAGCTGAGGTGGCAGGGCGCACTACCGGTTTAGAAGAAACGTGGAACCTACACAACACAATAAAATCACTTTGCCCCAATGAAGCAGTGAGGTTGTCAATCTCACTGGTTTTGCTGAACACAAAGAGGTTAAATATACCTTGTGGAAAATAATATTTGTTTGCAGTAGATGAAAGAGAACAGTGATGGAAGTAGTAAAACAGTAGCAGAAGTACGAAAACAGAGATTGTAGTGGTTGTATTATTAGTATGAGGAAAATGGACCGGGGTCCACAGTTCACTAGAGGTGTCTCTCCCAAGACAGATAAATAGCAAGTGTGGCAAAAAATTACAGCTGGGCAATTGACAGATATAAATTCTGCACCGTGGTGCATATGCATGACATGATGATTACTATGTGATTCATGCGGGCATTACAACAAGATACGTAGACTGTTATCCAACTTCATCTATGACTAATAATCCACCCTCAGAATGTCATCCGAGCAAACCTTGGGTATTAAGTTGCAAGCAACAGATAATCGCAGTAAGCAAAGTGTGTAATGTAAACAGTAACATAATCCATAGACAAAGCATTCTTGTTTTCTCCCTAATGGCAACATCACATCCCTCACCCGTTTACGTTTCTGTCACTCGAGCATGAGTGAAAGGGAGGCATGAACCCACTATCGAGTATAAATACTTCCTCTTGGAGTTACTAGCATCTACTAACAACGGAGAGCATGCAAGATCATAAATAACATACACATGAAAAGAACATGATAGATTGATAATCAAGAGACATATCATTCAATATTCATCGGATCCGAGCAAACACAACATGAGACATTACAATAAGATGATCTTGATCATCTAGAACGGCTAACAAGATCTAAACATGAGACATAAAGAGGAGAGAACAACCATCTAGCTACTGCTATAGACCCGTAGTACAAGTATGAACTACTCACGCATCATTCCGGAGGCAGACATGGTGGTGTAGAGCCCTCCAATGATGATTCCCCCTCCCGGCAGGGTGCCGGGAAAAACTCGAGAACCCTCCCAAACTAGGGTTGACAATGACGGTGGCTGCGGATGTTTTTGGTGGAAAAGACTCGGGTGTTTAGGGTTAACCCTTCGAGGAGACTAAATAGGGGAGAGGGCAACGTCGGTGGGCGAGCAGGGGGCACACCACGCCTGGGCGCGGCCAGGGGAACCCGCGACCACCCATGGTGTGGGCACCCCTCTGCCCCTCTCCGGTTCTGTTTTGGACTCTGTGGGTGCTCTAGGAATTCTAAAACTTCTGGGCTTAGAATCGTCCAATTTCGAGAATATTTCCAGAAAAACTTTTCTGAAACTAAAAAGAGTAGAAAACAGGAACTATCTCTGTGGCATCTTGTCAATAGGTTATTCCAAGGAAATTTTTATCTTTACCTAATAATAAAGTCGTTAAGGCTTCCTTGGTTGGTTGGTTATTGGTACGTCACAGTTGGTTAGCTCGTGAAGACTTGCGTTTCGCCTCGTATGTTGTGTCCTGATCGAATTCCATTGCGCTCCCAATCAAATTCGTACATCATACGACTGCCACAGTCGGAACAGAAAACGCACATACGCAGTAGCCCCAATCGCCCACCCACGGCGGAGGAGCTGTACATATATCCAAGGTCTCGCTTCCTCCGCCGCCGCCTACCGAAAATCTCGTACGGAGTAATAATATCACGGACCAGAAGAAATCCTAGAAAAACTAGCGCACCAGGCTGTGGCGCCACTGCCGACCCCGTCTGCACCCTGCCGTGGGCGTCGACCCTTGCGCTTCCAGCTGGAATCCTACGCCATGACGCAGCCTAATTAGCCTACAACTTCGACCGTTACTACGCTGACAGGCAATGCCATCACAAGATCTGCAAGTCCACACCGGAATTGCCGGCCAAGCTACTTTCTGGTTCCTATACAGCTCCACAGGAAAATACAGAAAGCAGACCGCAGCCATGGACGCCACTAGAGGACTGCCGAGACAATGGATCATGCAGCGCGGTGGCCAGCGTGAGTCCGACGTCGGCCACCCCTCGACAAGGCATGCCGCTTTGGGTCCCCGTGTTGACCTCCCTAAAGGAGACCTGCAGAAGCAGTTGTTGTTAGAGGAGGCATGGTTCAGCTTGTTGTAGTTGCCGATGGACTCCATAGGTCAGTATTTCTTCCAATTACAATACATGCTACTCACAGACAACATACGGGAATCCCTCTTTCCAATTCTCTAGCCAGACCTGCAGAGCAGATGGCCATGAGGGCCTCTGTGTTGAACCACTTGTGTACCGTTGCACTGTAACCCCGTGTCCCTAGTCTTCAGGGCAGCTCCACTTCTGTAGGCACACGAGCACTCACGCACGCCATCGTGCGTACTCCACTACTAGGGCCTCTCCTCCTCTCTGCTATTTATTCAGACCACTGTAATCAGTTCGAGTGTGCAATACAGACAGAGATTCATAATACAATTTGGTATCAGAGCAGATTTTTTTGGCTATGGCAGATCCACCAGGCGCATCTGCCGCCGCCGCCGGCACCACGTCGGCCCGATCCGAGGACACCCTCGCGTATCTGTCTCTCTTT
>CM054057.1:550783368-550855049 GCA_028641055.1 Alopecurus myosuroides
ACATAACAACTTTTATTTACTGGAAACATCAAAGTAAAATATGTTATAGCCCCACAATCACAAAGCTATCGTCCATTCAAACCGTCACCAGCGTGTAGGTCGCCTCGTGAACCTTCGAGTTCGCCTTGTCCATGACCCACACAAACCGAGCACGCATCTAAGAGGTGTCTTGTCGAATCCAGCATCAACAACGCTTATCCCCTACCTCATCACAATAGTCGACTACATCGAGCGAAGCTCCGGGTGAATCCCAACGTCATATCTGTATATCGACGGTAATCGGTATACAAAAACCCATCACCAAACTTAGGAACCATTTTTTATCGATTGGAACCATCAGCACAAGCTATCTTACAGCCATACAATCACAAAGCCATATGACATTCAAACCGCCACCGGCGCAGAAGCCTTCAACCTTTGACGCTAAATTCTCCGTGACCCAATGAAACCAAACACACGTCTGAGAGGTATCATGCGGAAGCCTGCATTGACGATATCCCACGCGACATCGCAACCGTGAAGCGTAATTTATCGTCACCTGCAACTTCATAGTGATCCTGGTATTATGCTGACACGTAGAATCTCGTATTTGCGTACCACAAGACTCCCACATCACTGCAGAAACTATAAGTAAGGTCGACCCACATACGTAGCAGAACCCATGCATGTTTGTACATATATAATGACACGTAGCACCTAAGTACATCTAGCATCCCTATGGAAACAAACCACACCCAAACCAACATAACCTGACACGTGGAAAGCAAATACAACTCAACAATAAAAGCACAATGTGCCGATTACCGTTGAGAGGTGCAGGGCCCTTCGAACACTCACACATAATACATCTGATGAGAACGGCGATATTATTCCTTCAACCTGGGAGAAAACTCCTTCTGACCGACATAACTTCATTTAGAGAACAATTATACATTCCTTATCACATAATTTAATGGGAATGATAGTTTAGAATCGTTAATTTCTCATACTATACAACACTTTAGGCTGCTCTTGCACTATGTAGAGACATCTGGTAATCACGAAGACATACAACATAGATAGATAGGAACTCTAAGCACTATATAGACATACAACATAGATAGATAGGAACTCTAAGCACTATGTAGAGACAGCCGGTAAACATATATGTTCTATTCCTCATCGGAGATCACGATTACCATGGCTCCGGAGTTGATGAACTCCCCTTTCTAGTCGTCCTCGAGCTGCTCATCGCCGGAGCCAAATCCAACAAACTCCCTATTAGCGGTCCACCCATCCTCGATCTAAGACTCTGCCCTCAACTCCTTCGTAGTGAAGTCCTCGTCTTGGAGGATTTGACCCACCAAAAGGTGGTCCACCCATCGGCCCTAACGCGCACCCCTTCATGTGGAGGTAAAACTACGCCCTGAGGGCATGAAATCACACCCCCGTTGGGAGACCACAAGAGGAAGGTATGATGTAGTCCAGCAGCAAAATTCCCACAATTAAGGAACCAGATGATCAATACAGTAGGACTTTGAAGTCTCTCAGTAGGTTGCTTGTTGTCTGGCGCTTCAACAAGTGTGGACTTCCACAAGAAAGACAAAATCTCTCTTGCTCCCAACTTTCCGAGAAGATTTTCAATCTTCTCATCTTGTAGTGAACTAGAGAATTAAACATATCGAATTTATTGAAGATGATTAAAAGTAAACGGACCAGCGAGCAACTTATGATGACAAGCAAGTAAACAAGGTTGTATTCAATGAGGAAAAATGGACCGGGGGCTATGGTTTCACTAGTGGTGGGTCTCCATAAAACAATAAACATGATGTGTAAACAAATTACAGCTAGGCAATTGACAAATCATGAATGCATAACAATGCTATTATGACGAAATATAGTTCACGGGTTCTAATCATGTAGGCATTACGTCAAACCTATATAGATCGCCATCCGACAACATCTATAACTAATAGTCCACCTCAAGAAAGCTATACAACCAATCCCTTGGTATTAAGTTGCAGAAATGAAATGATTGCTTGTGTGCAACAGACAATTGCATTAAGAACAATACATAGTGTAAGCAATAATTCTCATATGTAAACAAGAACACCGATGTTTTATCCCTAGTGGCAACAACACATCCTCCTCCATGCATGTTTCTGTCACTCAAGCGCAGGAAACAAGGAGGTATGAACCCGCTATCTAGCATATAAAATCTCTCTTGGAGATTCATACAACAAATTGGCCAAAGAAATCACACACACCAGAGAATATTGCAAGACAAGATTAAAACACTCTAAAGATATAAGTGCAGCTCTCATATAGACATGAACAAATAAATAATATTCTCATGGTTCATCGGATCCTAGAAAACACAACATGTAGCAATTACATAATGATGATCTTGATCATGTTAGGCAGCTCACAAGATCTGATCATGGTGGCACAAAGTGGAGAGAGCACCGTCTAGCTATTGCTATGGACCTGTAGTTCAGGGATGAACTATTCATGCATCACCGAGGAGGCAGGCATGGCGATGAAGAAGCCTCCGGTGACGATTCTCCCCTCCAGCAGGGTGCTGGAACAGGACTCCAGAAGCCCTAGATTGGACATTTGAGTTGACGATGCCTCTGTATCTATTTCATGGAAAATTTCTCCCTCTATGATGTTTTAGGTAAAAGGAAACTTATAGGCGAAGAGGCGGTGTCGGGGCTGGCTAGGGCCACCATGCGACCTCATGGCACAAGTGGGATCTCGACCGCACCTCATTGAAAGGATCGAGAGGTTAACTAGAGGGGGTGAATAGGTTAACTACAAATTTTACTTCCTTTTCTTTTAATGGGGTATTGCTCAAATATAGGTTATCTAGGTTATGCAACTAGATGAGCAATCATATATGATGACCAAACAATACTAGCACAAGATATTCAAGACACTAAGCTAGTAGCAATAAGTAAAGGTAAGTTCAGGAATAACCAAACACAATGATGCGGAGATTTATCCTGAAGTTCACTTCACAATGGAAGCTAATCTTTGTTGGAGTGGCATGGTGTTAACCAAAGTGAAACACCGAGTATCCTTCAAATGGAACAATATATCTCCTTCGTGTCCAACCACCGATGTGGAAGGATCGAATCACTATGTTGCCGTTGAGGTTGACAACTGATACGTTGCAAACGTATCTATAATTTTTTATGCTCCATGTTTGTTTTCTACCCAATACTTTTTGTTTTCCACATGTTTTATTTCATTTTCCGGATATTTTCATAGACTAACCTATTAACAAGATGCCCCAGGCCAGTTGTTGTTTTTCTATTTCAGAAATGTTCTTAAGGAAATATTCTCGGAAAGGGCTGAAAATACACGGAGATCAATTTTTACCCAAAATAAAGACGGAGTCCAAAGGGGAGAAAGGCGGCCACCAGGCGTGGGCTCCCCCTAAGCCGCGCATGGTGATCCCCTTGGGGACCTGGCCACCGCCTCAAGTCACCCCTTCACCTATAAATTGCCTTTTACCCTAAACATCCCAAAGTTATTTTCCACGAAACATACAGAGAGGAGCCGTCACCTCGAAGGTCCAATATAGGGCTTCTTCCGGAGAGGGGGATCGTCACCAAAGGCCTCTACATCACCATGATCACCTCCGGAAGGATGCGTGAGTAGTTCATCTCGGGACTACGGATCCATAGCAGTAGCTAGATGGTTGTTATCTCCCCTATGCCTCCATGTTTAGAGTCTCATGAGCTTCCTCACATGATCGAGGCCACCGTTATGTAATTGTGCATGGTGTGTTTGTTGGGATCCGATGAACCCTGAAATTATGATTATTTTGTTCATGTCAATCTGAGATGCTTCACTTATATTTGTATAGAGTTTTAATCTTGTCTTGCAACGCTCTCCGGTGTTTATGATTACCTTGTTGTCATTGTTTTCACCCCCCAAGAGAGGGTTTATATGCTATATAGTGGGTTCATCCCTCCTTGTTGCTTGCGCTCGAGTGATAGAAACGTGTGGGGGGAGGATGTGATGTTGCCACTAGGGAGAAACAGTGGTGATATTGTCTATGGAAGAGAACCATTGCTTACCTTACGTATTGATCTTAATGCATTTGTCTGTTGCACACATAGCAACCACTTCGTTGCTGCAACTTGATACCAAGGGATTTTCTCGATAGCTTTCTTGAGGTGGACATTTATATATGGATGCATGCTGGATAGCAGTCCATATGCCTTGACGTAATGCCTACAATGTTAGAACCCGTGAACTTTTTCTCGTCATAATAGTATTGTTATACGTTCATGATTTTTCAGTTGCACAACTATAAATTGTCTACCTAGCATGCATGTCTTGTTTGGAGAAATGCCACTATTTAACCTATGCCCCCCGGCCCTATTTTCCTCATACTGTAAGCCTTCTTTTAAGCATTTTTATAATTGTTTCCTTGCTGTCCTGTTTTTACTTGTATTATTTTCAAAGACTCTATATGTTTAATTCTCCTGTTTTCAGCAAGACCGGAAGATTAACAACCTTCCAGAAAGTTGGGGCAAGAGAGAATTTGTGTTTGTGTGAAGGTTCCACGCTCTCATCAACTACACGTATGTATTTTTTGGAGCCGTTGATAAAGCAACCTTCTTCAAGACTACGAAGTCCTATTGGTTCTTTACTAGCGGAAAACTTACTCTAGACTGCATCATACCTTCCGCTAGGGGTCTCCCAACGAGTGTGTGATCACGTCCTCATCAAGTATATTTTCTGGCGCCGTTGCCGGGATTTTTAGCTTGCTGCAAGTGGAGTCTCACACTTCCACTCTCTTTCTTTTGTTTTGTTCTTTCTTAGTTTACTTTTGTTTAGTCTTGTTTTCTCTTTACCAAAAACCCCAAAAAAAAGTTCTCTAGTTTCTAGTCTTTTATTTGTGTTATCTTGCTTTTATGACTACCAATGGTTAATTTCTTTGAAACTAGATCTTATTGGGAAGGTGGGTTCACAGAAGAACAACAAAAATATTATAGGGAATACCGCTTGTCTCAAAAAGGGAAACACTTATGGATACTTAAAATTTAAATGGATAGTTATGCTAGAAACTTGTGCTTCTTATATGATGTATCTCATTGTTGTGATAAAACTTGTTGTTATATGGGTTTTAAACACCATCCGTTCCAATGTGCTAGTAATCCTACTGCCACCACATCCTCTTATGTTATGGGAAACTATGATTTTATGATGTGGAACAAACTGAAGAATTTATTCTTTGGAAAAGTGCTATTGAAATTGCCTCTTTGCTTGAAAATTATGACGATGTTCCTCACAAACCAGAAATTGTTGCTATACTTAAATTTTTCTATGAGAAAAACTTATCATTCCCCAAGGGAATATACTAATGCCTTGTAGGTACCTATGGAAGAAGAAATTGCTGAAACTGGAAGCTCATTGGATGAAAAAGAGGAGGAAAGTGACTAACAAAAGGAGGAAGAATGGAGTAGCTACCCATGTCTACCTTCTAATGAGAGTGACTCTTTAACTCATACATTATTTGATTGCCCTCCATTCTTTCCAAAGGAGGATGGGTGCTATATTTATGAATGTAAGGATCTTATTGATTCTTTTGAAATATCCCTTTTTGATGAAAATGATACTTGCTCTACTTGTGACCTTGATGCTTTCATGAATGGAACTTGTGAGAATGATTTTGCTACTGTTATTTATGATAATCCTTGATACTTTGATAAATCTTATGATAATCCTCTATTTATTCCAACCATTGGTATGCATGATAATGAGGAAGTTTGTTTGGAAAATTTATATGATAATGTTGTAGATGATGGTCCTATGTTACTTGATGTTATAAATTATAATGCTACTGAAAATGGGATTGCTATAAGGAGTCCCATACCTTTGAAGATTGACTAATCATCTTGTTTTAATATTGCTAAAAGTGGGAAAGAAGAGGCCATAATTCTTAATTTTGATCCCACTACTTTTGAGCTTGATATGAATTGTGTGCTTTTAAATCATGACAAACATGCTTTAGGTGATAGTTATGTTGTTGAGTTTGTTCATGATACTACTTAAAATTATTATGAGAGAAGAAAATATAGTTGTAGGAATTTTCTTGTTATTAAACACCTCTCTTTATGTTGAAAATTTTGAAGTTTCTTTTGTTTTACCTTCCTGTGCTTGCTACTTTGTGCTTCGTTGATTTGTTTTCTTACAATATTACTATGCGTAGGAAGTGGGTTAGAATTAAATGTGATCTACATTTTCTTTTTGATGCTCTCTTATTGCTCTTCAATTCATATTTTTATGTGAGCATCTTGGAAATCACTTTTCCTAGCTAAAATGCGTTAAAGAAAAGCGCTTGTGGGAGGCAACCCACTTTTGTTTTCCTTCGTTTTCCTTTTGTTTTATTCTATTTTATTTTGTTTTTTTTTTATCTTGGAAGTTTTTACCTCTATAGCAACCGCTCCTTATCCTTTTTATTTCATTTTTGTGTCAAGAGTAACCTCTAATTGAGGGGTAGTTCGATTTGGGGAAGTTGCTGTTCTGAAACCGATTTGTGGCCTGCTACCAAAAAAATCATACCTCTTAACCAGAATGTCGGATTGCTTTGGAAAACAATAGACACATTCCCCAGGTTGTTATCTAACCTTTTATCTTCCCACCTTTTGATTTGAGAAACAGAAGATTTTTGAAAAAAAAACATCTTTACCGATTGTTCTATTTTGATAGATTTCTGCCAATATTTGCATTTGCGTCTTAATCTCTTTCTTTTGGTGCTCTTTTGAGGGGAAGAGATTTAAATTAAGTTGTGATAGTAGCTAATGTTTAATTAGAAGTGTGATACTTGTGTTGAAATTGAACCAAGTGGATTTATTATTTTGATTACACTAATGTTGCTAATGAAGATTGTGAGGAAGTTTTAGGTGGAGGAAGTTTTCAAGTGTAGGGAGAGAAGAATGATGTGACGAGATGAAGGATGGACAAAATATCAAGCTTGGGGATGCCCATGTCATCGCAACATATATCCAAGAAGTACAAGCATCAAAGCTTGGGGATGCCCAAGAAATTCTCTTCTTCATCAACAAAAATATCAGGTTTCTTTCAAAACACTATATTTTTATTGCTTCACATGATATGTTTTATTATTGGAGCGTCTTTTTATTTTGCTTTCAGTTTGTTTTGTTTTGTTTTCTGTAGCTTTTGGTTGGATCCTAAAACTTTTATATTGAATGAGATACGCCCAGTTTTTATTGCCTAGAACACTCTAGTTTTCACTCTTTTTATTCCGCGAGTGTTCAGTTTTTGCTAGTACCGCGTTTAGCTCTTGTTTTTAGTCTTATTTTTTTCAGAGCTTGTTAGTTTGTTTCAGTTACATTTTATTAGCTCTCTGGTCTTTGATGATTATTTGCTTCGAGAGTTGTTTCGAATAAGTTGATCGGTGTTGGAGAAGAGTAAATTGTTTCATGTTTATAGTGGTGCAATAGGAAGCTTGTTTTGACTGTGGCTTAGGCTTTGGCATGTCATGTTAGATGTTATTTTAATTGTGTGCTTAGTTATTTATGATGTATCATGACTAGTCTCAAATAGCTGAGAGTGCTTAAAGTGTCATTGAACTTTATCATGTGATGTTCTCTCGTATTGAAGCATGGTATTCTGGTATTTCTCCTTTGAATACTTTATCTGGATTGGCTTGGCGCATGCTCACACCATGTTATGACTACAAACAACGTCACTTCTAGAAAGGTTAAATCATACCCCTTAAACTACAGAGAACTTAAAGGTTTCATACTTTCGGAATCACTCAAACACTAAGAAAGGTTAAAGAATACAAACTAGAGAAGTTAAAAGAAAAGGAGACAAATTAACTTGCAAGAATATCTTAAACTTCAAAAGCATAGATTGTTCATATAAAATAGGCATTCAGAATGCATTACATAATGAGTATTACATTGTTAAAACAAGTAGTGCATTCTTCCGCCTTCCGGCAGGTGCAGGGCTATGAGCTACTCGACATCCGCATACTCGTCGTCGTTGTCGCTATCACTCGGATTCTCCGGAGTTGAAGGAATTACTTCCTCTGGGTTGAAAGTGGTGGTGGAGACCATCCGAGCGATCTTGGAAGCATACCCCTTCACAGACTCGGAGATGTCCGCCCTTTGAGCTTCAGTGTAGTCTTGGGGGATGTCGGTTGCGACACGCCATGTTTTCGCGGAGGGGTAGTGCATAAGCATAAGCCCTAGGGCCATGCGCACTCCACCACGGGCGGCAGACTGCATCTAGGAATCCTGATGCGCAATAACCTCGTTGAATGCAGCCGGGAGTTTCCCAATGTCGGATTATTCATATTTTTTTTGTTTGAAAGGCATTTGCTCACAAGTTTCCTTCCAGATTTCTTCATACTTTCGACGAACCCGCTGAAAGCTCGGATACGTTCTATCCGAGAAGAAGAGTCGCCTTTTGCTATAAAGTATGAATTAGCAGATGTTAGCATAACTCCAAAGAGAACAATAAGTTTGAAACTGAAATAGAAACCGGTAAAGTTAAAAAGCATACCGAGGATGTGTTTGTCTATTTCCGTGACCTCCTCTAGGCGATCTTGAAGAGAAGACTCCAAATCTCGAATTGTATAGCTGTCTTTTTTGCTCTGTGCTTTAAGTTGGGCCTCTGAAATTTCCAAGGCTTTTCGGCTTTCAGCCAGCTTCTTCTGGATCTTCATGTTTTCCTTGTGAAGTTACAGGTTTTCGTTGCGGAGGTGTTGAGCATTGCCGGCATCTGCAGCAATTTGCTTTGCTTCAGCAAGAAAAGCTACAAGGACAGAAAATAGTTAGCGTGAAAGCATAAAACTTGCAAGACAAAAGCAAACAAAGATAAAGCATGCTTACAGATATTCTCTTTAATTTCTTCTGAAGCTCGGAAATCTCCGATTCTTTCTCCTTCGTGATGTGGAGGAGTGAGTGCGCCTCCTTATTCTTCATGGAAAGATTTTCGAGTACTTCCATTTTAATGCTTTCGGCAATTTGCTAGAGAGAACGGAAGTAGGTGAACCCAAAAGAAGAAGATAGTATCCTAAAAAAGTATTAATGCGAAAAGTATGCTTTTGTATTAATGCTTGGTGGCTGGTATCATACCTGGTTCATCTTTTGGAGCCCCGAAAGCATGTCGGTGAACTCCTTGATGTAATCTGTGAAGGATATCCCCAGATGACAAAGGTCGTCTTGAATGACCTGCCGAGGGGAGAAAGTGTAGTTATTCCGGATAATTCAACCACCTTGCGGCCTAGGACGGATCAAGGGGGCTTTGACGAATTGTTTTCCCCCTTTTGTGCATATAACCCATTCTCGTCAAAGCATGCTTCATGTTTTACCTTGAACTTTTGGTTAAAAGACAGAATGTCTTCTTCAAGATTGACAAAAGACGGCTCCCCTTGCTCTGGCTGCACCGCCCTTTCCTGTACATCCGAAAGTGACGTATCAAGCTGGTTGGGTTGGATGGAAGGCAGAAGATCTTTGTCTTGAAGAGGGATGGGATGCTCTCCCAAAACATCCGCCACTAAGAGTGTCCAGGGAGTCGGCATGAGAAGGCTCTGGGTCGCGATGAGCGAGCACCTTTCGCCTTTTCAGTTTTGTCCCCTTTAGGGGGACAGGAGAGAGACTCGAAAGAAGGAAAATAAGACTAAAGGATTAATCCGAAGAAACTAGCGCATGCAAAGAGAAAGGTATGCAAAATACCTGTAAGTAGTGATGGTTACGCCGTCTAGGTTAATGACTTTTGAGGTGGAAGCAGCCTTCTTGCGCTTCCTTCCTCCAGCCGTGGCAAACCTGGCTTTCAGGGTCGCCTCCTCCTCTGCGGACACAAGTTGGTCTTCCGGGAGAGTCTCAAGCTGCAAAGCATGGAAAGATGTTAGTACGATTTCATGTGCGCAAAGAATAAAAACTTCCCCAAAGGACAAAAGCATGAAAATTACCTAGGGAGGAGGGTTTTCCGCGGTTTACATGGCCAGGCTCTCCAAGTACTGGGTGCGGGTGGACACCAAATGGTTCACACGTTTCTGGAATGTTTTGTCGGACATTCCAGACTCGGTCACCTGCATGGAACCTTCTGGGCCTTTGTAGGTGCAGAGGAGACGTCCGGAACGGTGAGAGAGTATCTGGATCCGCCGTCCAAGCCAGCATAAGATGGTGTCCATCCCCATAAGTGGTGGGGAGGACACGACTAACTTGGCAATCCGCCTCTTGATCCTCAGAAGATCTGGCGACATTTCTTGGACGGTGTCCAGTGTCTAGCTATCTCTGGGAGAGGCGGGCAAATTTTCAAAAGGAGGAATCCATGTATCGTTTTCGAGATAAGGGATATCCTGATAATAAAAGAAAGAATCCGTCCAATGTTTGACGGTTTCCTAGGTTTTGATTTTTGGGAACCATTCCTCTCTACTATAGTGCAGATTGAAGGTTATGGTCCCACAGACGAGAGGGAGACCGTCAGAAGTGTTTCGCTTCACATAGAAGTAGTATTGAAAGAAATCTAACATAGGAGCTATTCCTATGTATCCCTCTAATAATGCTTGAAAGCCGGAAAGATAAAGGATGGAGTTGGGGGAAAGATTGTGTGGCTGAATGCCGTAGTGGTGAAGGACATGAAGGAAAAAAGGCGGAAGGGGGAAACCCATACCTCGGAGAACATGCGATGCTAGCACGAGCCTTTCTCCGTCTTCTGTCTTGGGTTGTTCGTCTTCCTCTTCTATCCGCCATTTACCCTTAAGGTTAAATTCGACTTTCTCCACGCTTCGAAGAAGGGTTGACGTTATGGAGCAGAGCACCCAATTTTCGGCTTCCGCCCCTCCTCCTTCTTCTTCTTCCTCAGCTCCGGCAGCCGCTTCGCTCTCTGCATCTTCTCTGGTAGGGGAGTTGTTTTCGTCACCCCCTGACTCCGGCATAGGGGATTGCAGAGGAATGGATGGAGGAGGCATGGAAGATCCTGCAGGGGCACTAGGGTTCCCCCTGCCGATGAGCTCGCCGTAGTCCTCAACGCGGCCGTGGAGGCCCCCGAAGCGGTGGCAGAAGGGCCCATCACCATAGACGGAGTGCACGTCTTGGTAGGAGTGGGTGTTGTGGTGAGATCCGTGGTGGACGTGGCAACGTGCGCATCTCCGGTGCCGCAAAAGCACGGGTCCTTCCTCCAGCTATTGTTGTGTAGGGTATTGTCGGGCGCGAGCTAGAGCCACCGATGTTGAATGCTCTCCGGTGAGGATTTCGCTCTCGCGATGAGGTTCTCTCGCTCTTTGGTCTCGAGTGAATCGCAGTGGGAGAGGAAGATGAAAGGAAAGGAGTGATGATGTATTTATAGGCATTTCTGTGTTGAGATTGCTCCAACGGCTAAACTAGTCGTTGGATGCATGCCACGTGTCTCTCCAAAAATCTGGGATATGGCGAGCTGGCGCATTGAAGCCTAATCCCCTCGTTTCTCGTGCCAAAATCTAGCAGAGATCGCTTTTCAGGCTTTGACAAAATCCAAATGGCAATGATGTAAGCATGATTTTTTCGCTTACGTCATGCATACTGGGTTCCTTCTAAGCGAAGTTTGCGAAGAAATGTCAGATTCCCCAAAGAAGACGGCTTTGGCATGAAAATGTATGGAAAAGGAAGATTCAAGACTGAAACCCGCCTTTTGCTGAAGCCATTGTTTTCAAGAAAAGACGAAGAAATTGACTTAATTCTCCCTGGGGGCTACTGTTGGCTATATGCCAATTTGGGGTATATCCAGCATTGGCCGAAGGCCGGATTACCAGGGTAGCCCGTAGGCAATGGAGCAAAGTCCATTGGGCGGCCCAGTAAATCTGACGCACGTGAAGACGGATTATAGAAGAACCCAGACTACGGCCCAAAGTATAGTCCGGCTTGGAGAAGGAGATGGATGTCTTACTTTCCAAGAATAGGAATACTTACCGTAGACTTTAAGGTTTCCTTGATGTAAGCCCTAGTCCAGCTATCTATATAAAGCCAGACGGGAGCAGCCGCAAAGGCAGAGAACTCGATAAGCTAGAAGCCAGATCTGCGAGATCTCAACCTCGCCAAGATAGCGAAACCCTAGACTCACATTGTACTTTGTCTACTTCAGGCTTCAACCCTGATTTAATGAGATTATAGGAGTAGGAACGCCGCCTTAGTTGCGACGTAGCAAACCTGGGTAAACTGTGTCCTCGCCTCCGGCTTTCCCCTTATGTTTCCACCCACGATTCTACCATTGGGATTATGGCACCCCTTGCCATAAACCTAACTAGGAACACTCGACATCTAGCCTGGATGATCATTTAGTTTTTGACTTGTAATATCAGTTCATTCTTTGATTAATGATGTTTTGTCCCTATGAATGATTATGGCCGTTATTGCTCTCTTAGTTGGTCGCTCCCAGTATTTTGCTAGCCTTCACCTATATTGAGTATGAGCTCTAGTCATGCATCCAACTCCCAAAAACCAAAGTATGCAAATTTGTCCACCATATCTACCTATATGTGGTATTTAACGGCCACTCCAAGTAAATTTCTTGTGTGCTACCTTTAAACCTTCAAAATTACAACCTGTTTTGTGTTCTTGTTTTAGCTCATAAGGAAGTAGTTTAAAGTTTATTATGGTTTGTGTCAAGCAAAGTTCTTCTTCCTTATTCCACCCAATGAGTATGGAATTTGTGCTCATTTAAATTTGTAGAGAGTTGGTGCCAAATAATAACAAAAAGGCACTTCCCCATGGTTTGATGAAAGCTGGTGGGTGCATGTGAACACGGCTAGCCCTAGTTTGTGAAAAAACGGTGAGGGGAAGTTCCAAACTAATAAACAACAAAAACCGCTCTCAAAAGTGTAAACACTTTGCTTGATCTCTGTTTATCAAATAAAAATCTCTAGCACATGAGTAATCTCTGCTTCCCTCCACGAAGAGCCTTTCTTTTACTTTTATGTTGAGTCTTCGTCTTCTTACTTTATGCACCATATAAGAGAGCATAGTTGTCATTCTGAGTATAATGTGCATAGTCCCAAAATTTATTATTGATTTATTCATGATTGTGGTATTGCTTGCTCTCAAATTATTTGTATCTAGTCACCATTTAAACTTTGAAGGTCTCCTAGCATTTATGTTTTGCTACCACACGAAGGACTAGGTGGATACCACTTTATTATATTTTTCTTTATGATTGAAACAACTGTATCACCTTCAATGTTTCATTATTCATTTTATTTTGTTTGTGTTTCTTTTCATGTGCAACATGGTTGCTCAGTTTACATTAGTTGAAATAATATTTATCATGCCTTTGTTAAAGTTCTTTGATCTCAGCTTTGCAATGCTTTTACATAACGTTGATCAAGCTTTCTGTTGGCTTCACGTCACCTCAAAATTTATTTTGTTATCACTTACCTACTTGAGGAAGAGCGGCAATTAAGCTTGGGGATTATGATACGTTGCAAAAGTATCTATAATTTTTGATGCTCCATGCTTGTTTTCTACCTAATACCTTTAATTTTCCACATATTTTGTTTCGCTTTCCTTCGTTTTCAAGATATTTTTGAAGACTAACCTATTAACAAGATGCCCCAGGCCAGTTGTTGTTTTCTGTTGTTTTTCTATTTAGGAAAAGTTCTTAAGGAAATATTCTCGAAAAGGGATGAAAATCCACGGAGATCAATTTTTGCTCGAAACGAAGACAGAGTCCAAAGGGGGGCCAGAGGGGATCTAGGGGACCACCATACATGAGCTATCCTAGGCCGCTCCTGGTGGGCCCCTGGGGACCTGGCCACCGCCTCAAGACTCCCGTTCGCCTATAAATTGCCTTTTACCTAAAAATCACAGGGACGGAGTTATTTTCCATGAAACATACGAAGAGGAAATATCACCTCAAAGGTCCAATCTAGGATTTCTAGAGTCCTGCTCTGGCACCGTGCCGGAGAGGGGGGGTCATCACCGGAAGCCTCTACATCGCCACGATCGCCTCCGGACAGATGCGTGAGTAGTTCATCTCGGGACTACAGGTCCATAGCAGTAGCTATATGGTTGTTCTCTCCCCTATGCCTCCATGTTTAGAGTCTCATGAGCTTCCTCACATGATCGAGGTCATCTCTATGTAATTGTGCATGTTGTGTTTGTTGGGATCCGATGAACCATGAGATTATGATTATTTTGTTCCTGATAATCTGATATGCTTCACTTATATTTGTAGAGAGTTTTAATCTTATCTTGCTATGCTCTCCGGTTTTTATGATTACCTTGGTCGCGTAGTTGTTTTCACCTCCAAGAGAGGGTTTATATGCTAAATAGTGGGTTCATGCCGCCTTCTTGCCTGCGCTCGAGTGACAGATACGTGTGCGGGGAGCATGTGCTATTTCCACTAGGGAGAAAACAGCGGCGCTCTTGTCTACGGATGAGAACCACTTCTTAAATTATGTATTAGTCTTAATGCATTTGTCTGTTGCACACGTAGCAATCACTTCGTTGTTGCAACTTAATACCAAGGGAGTTGCTGGATAGCTTTCTTGAGGTGGATATTTAGATATGGATGCATGCTGGATAGCGGCCCATATGTCTTGACGTAATGCCTATAATGTTAGATCCCGTGAACTTTATCTCGTCATAATAGTATTGTTATACGTTCATGATTTGTCAATTTCCAGCTGTAATTTGATTCCCCAGCATGTTTGTTTTCTCTGGAGAGACACCACTAGTGAACCTATGGCCCCCAGTCCTATTTCCTCATATTGAAAACCTTCTTTGAAGCACTTTCATAATTGTTTCCTGGTTGTCCCGTTTTACTTGTTTTCCAAGACTCTATACGTTTAATTCTCCTGTTTTCAGCCAGACGAGAAGATTGACAACCTTCCGGGAAGTAGGGGCAATAGAGAGTTTGTGCTTGTGTGCAGGTTCCACACTCCCGTCAACTACACGTCTCTATTTTCTGGCACCGTTGATAAAGCAAACTTCTTCAAGACTATGAAGTCCTACTGGTTCGATAAATCTAGTTCTTTACTAGGGGAAAACTTACTCTAGACTGCATCATACCTTCCGCTTGGGGTCTCCCAACGATTGTGTGACCACGTCCTCATTAACAACTAGAACCTTCACAAGGATGAGGCACTCTCCACAATTTGGAGTGTCCTCACCAAATCCACCAAGCCACCAAAGCTCGATGCTTCAAGGCAATGTCTCCACAGCTTATAAATCAATGTGGAAGACCAACAACCTCCACTGGATCCAATGAACCCTAGAATACAAGCCTCTCTCACAAATCAAGGGGAAATCAAATCTACTTGATAGGAATATGTATCTAGGTCGTCTCCCTCAGTGATTGAGTGTCTAGGGAGAGATATAGGGAGATGAAGCTCATGAACACGGGGGTCTTTTAGTTATGGTCGTGGTAGCTTGAGGCTGAAGAAGGTGGGGGTATTTATACCCCTCCCCCCACACACAAATCTAGTCGTTGCAAACTTATTCTGAAACCTGGGGACGGATTGTTCGGTGTGAGTTGGGGCCGGATATTCCGTTACTGCAATATTTGGGGCCTACTGAAATCTCTGGCCAAATATCCAGCCCATTCAAGTGGCTCGCGCACTTAGGTCCTTAGCCATTTCAAATAATCCTGGGTAACAAAATGTCCGGGGAAAATATCCGGCCTAAATATGCGGCCAGTCCAGTGCTTCACACACTAAAGTCCTTAGTGAAATTCCTAGAAGGTCGGATAATCTGGGGCAATGGGACACCGGATTATCCACCCTGGAAGCTGCATTTCTGACAGATTAACATAGATTGCTCGTTTTCCTTATTTCTCTTTGTGTTCCTGCATCACTAAATATATGCTTAGATTCTCACTAGTGTTGTTAACTAACACACAAAATCTAGAGGGTTAAGAAATTGTTCTTTTTATCTCCCCCTTTTTGTGTTAGATGACAACAGTAGGATTTGCAATATAATTATAAGAATTAGCAATGTATTTCCAAAATGAAATGTAGGAGCTCCCCCTCAACATGTGCACACTCCCCCTAAGAGTGAGCATGTAATAAATAAATCTAAGTTCTGATATCAAGCATGTAAGAGAGCTCCTATGGACACATATTTGCATATGTGAGGCATTCATAATATAGAAAGCATATCTTATGCATAATAGTGTGGGAATTATACTAGTGCTTCAAGAACTCGCCATTTAATAATACGAAAACACTTTGTGCCTCACAATACTTAAACCAACATAGTTTCACACGAAATAAAACCAAATATCAAGCAAATAAGTTCAACTTAAGACAAACGGACACAAGTTATAAAAATGATAAAAAAGAGCATGCTTGTGTCCGTTGCAAATACCTCGCGAAGATATCCTTATTAGAACTGATTCTCCCCCTTTGGCATCGAAACTCCAAAAGGGAAAGAGTGATGCTAGCGCTCCATGTGATCACCCGAAAACCTCAGCCTCATCATCATCATCATCACCATCTTCTCTAGAAGAATCATCGTCGGTATATGATCCTTCATTCTCATCATCTGTTTCATCGTCCACAACATCTTCATCAGTGAGAGTTGTGTTGTGAGAGGAAGAAGAAGGTTTGTTCATGTTGTAAAGCTCCTTTTCCACCTTGACCCATGGATACTGAGCGGTACCCCATTTGTTGTATGGACTGGGAGTACCAGCCTAAGGAGGCGATCCTGTAGCACCGTTGAGACGGTGAAGGATAAGTTGATGAGTGTGAGCTGACTGGAGGTCACGACAATATGCATTATACTGCTCATGATGGATATCCACCTTCATGCATAGGAAATTACGTTGGAACCAGTTTAGCTTCTTGATCTACAGAGCAGTAGAAGTGGTGGGAGTGTGGTGCCTACTAATACCGCATGCATCAGCCATGAAGGAGCTAGGAGCAGTGTAGAGCAGCCAAAGGAGCAGATGGAGCAACCAAAAACTTCTTGGCATAGGGCTTCTTCACTTTGTGCTCCTCACAATCATCACCGGACAGATCTTTATCTGGAGAGCCTTCTTGATGAGCAACATTATGTATGGAGCATAGAGGATAGTGGTTCTGCCAATGATAGCCTCATACATCTCATGGTAGAGAAAGTCCATGACATCAACCGTGAAATCCTTGCCAGTTTGTTCATTTTCATCACACTCCTGGGCAAGGAGCAATAAGTTGACAAGAGAAGTGTGAATAGCATAATGGTTTCCACCACTTGGAGCAATGTTCTCCCGGAAAATGCGCACAAGATGATCATAGAGTGGTAGAAGTCTTGTAATAGTACCAATGACTCCATTATCCCCATACATATTTTCCATCATATTCTTGTCAGTCTTGTCTGGAGAATGTAGACAGTAACCAACAACAACAAGACCATCATAAATATATCCAAGAACTGAAGCAAAATCAAAGAAATTAGCTTCACACTTGGTTGACCATGTCATCCATTTTAGAGTCATGGCATCATCAACAACCATCACAAGAGTACTAAAGAATTGCTGAATGAGAGTGACATTTTAGTTGCACTAGCGCTCCATGAGGGTTTGCAACCCCATCTGATCAATCACATCCGCAGTCTGAGCAAAATATGTATTTGACTGGAGATCGTCCAACTTGATGGGATGCATAGGACAAATAGGATGTGACTTTGACAAATATACATCCTTGTGAATGTACAGTTGCTCCATGCACCAAAATTGGAGTCTTCAGTCCCCAAGTCATGTTCAACAGTAGTATACCAGTCATCTTATCTGATTTTGGCATAATCAATACCATCCATTTGCTGATAGTTGACCATTGGTGCCTTTCCTTTCCTCTTTCCTGTTTTGGGCTTAGCCACACTGGACTGAGACTTCTTTTCCCTCTCAACCTCAGTGTGTTCTTGTCTGGGGACAGTCTCGTCAATAGTCCTGCCATGTTCGACTGTGCGGATATAACGACCACGAGCTTTATTCTTAGGGACACTTGAACCACCTGATAATATAGAGTAATCTAGGGGTAGCACAGATAATGACACAACAAGTCATCGATAGATATGATATTGAACACGTTAGAACAACAACCAAACATTGATATTAGTTTATACACAGACGAATCATAGGTTCTGGAAAAAAAATTCCCAAGCCAGATTATCCGTTGCATCGAGGGGGCGGATAATCCGCCCCCCCCCAGATATTCCGCACGTACTTGAACAATCCGGTCGAAATGCTGAATTTCAAATGCCAGATTCAGAGCATGTCTATGACTAAATGAGGTGCTAGCCTACTGTGTTCAATGACTTGAGATACCCTAGTTCAACCATCAACCTCCAAGATTTCAAGAAATAAATTCACATCTAAACAACTAGATGACTAGCACATATTTTTCAAGATAGTGGACATTGCCCTCATCCATTTGAGAATCTTCTTGGAGGAGAAGGTTCCCTCAGGAGTGGGGAACAAGATCTGGGAGCCCCCCCCCAGATATTCCGGCGGTTGGAACTTCCCCAGTGAGGGGCGGTGCAGCAGGCGATGACATTATGGGTGGGGGAGGGTGTTGTGGCGATCAACTGGTTGCCCTTCACCCCGGATTCCCGTATAAAAAAGCCTAACCGCCCTATCCGGCCTGCACTTGGGGCGGATATCCCCCCCTCCCCCCCGGATATTCTTGTTGTTGCCTGAATAATCCGGCCTGCTGAAACCAGCTCTCAAAGTTCAAGATTTGACTTGTGTGCTTTACATAGAACGTCTCAAGTATTTAATGGCTTGGGTTTAGATATTCAAACTGATTATGGTACTACATACTCAATACTTACAAGAGACAATAGAGTTTAAAAATCAAGATTGAGTGTGATTCCCATTAGGGAAAAAATAGAGCCACACAAATTAAAATGAAATCCAACTAAGATCAAAGACTCAAGAGACAACGATCGGTGGCCTTATCCACCTTTGTATGAGCAATTCTTGCAGCACTTTCATTGTCGCATAAAAGCGGCATTATCGTTATCGTAATTCCAAAATCCTTAATACATTGCCTCATCCATAATAATTGAGAGCAACAACTTGCGGCGGAAAATATACTCCACTTCCGTGGAGGAGGTGGCAATGCAATTTTGTTTCTTGGAAGACCAACACACAGGTGACCTACCAAGAAAATGTCAAGCTCCAAAGGTTGATTTTCTATCCACCTTGTCACCTCCCCAATCTGCATCCGAATACCCCACAAGATCAAAACTTGTATTTGACGGGCACCAAAGACCATGAGTGGGAGTTTCAACCATGTACCTAAGAATCCTTTTGATCGCAATCATATGGCTTTCGTTGGGGTTAGATTGGAATTTTGCACACAAACCCACACTAAACATAATATCCGGTCTACATGCACAATGGTAAAGCAAAGAACCAATCATAGAACGATAGAGTTTTAGATCAACCGATATACCTTCATGATCTATTTTAAGATTCATGTTTGTTTCCATTGGAATTCCTAATGTCTTAGCATTGAACATATCAAATTTCTTGAGAATGTCTTGAATATACTTGGCTTGGAAAATTAAGGTGCCTTCATACTATTGCTTGATCTCGAAACCGAGGAAGAACTTAATACACCCATTATAGACATCTCAAACTCACCTGTCATTAGCTTAGAAAATTGTTCTACAAAAAACACGTCAGTAGATCCAAATATAATATCATCAACATATACTTGGCATAAAAATAAATTTCCATCTACACTCATTGTAAAAAGTGTGGGATCAATTACCCAAGTACGAAACCACTATATACTAAGAACTCCTTTAGATGATCATACCAAGCACATGGGGCTTGCTTGAGGCCATACAAATACTTATGAAGTAAGTAGAATGGTTAGGATACTTGGGATCTTTGAATCCCAGAGGTTGTTTAACATACACCAATTTATTTAGGGGACCATTTAGAAATGCACTTTTCACATCCATTTGATGCAACATGAAGTTATGACTAGTGGCAAATGCAAGTAATATATGAATGGATTAAAGTCTAGAAACAGGAGCGAAAGTTTCACCGTAGTCAAGTCACTTGACTTGAGAGTAGCCTTGAGCAAGCAAATGAGCCTTGTTGCAAATCACTTGCCCATGACTATCTTGCTTGTTCTTTTACACCCATTTTGTTCCAGTGACATTATGATCCTTGGGTCTTTCCACTGGAGACCATACTTTGTTTCTCTCAAAGTTGTGGAACTCTTCATGCATAGCTTGCACCCAATCTCCATTTTCAAGAGCATCATATACTTTGATAGGTTCAACATGAGAGATATAGGAGTGAAGACCACAAAACTTGAATAGGGAAAATATCAATGAATAAGGGAAATTTATCATATAAAATAGTGATGCAAAATGGACGTATCAATGTATTATCCCCTCATCACTCAAGAATTCAACCATGGTGTAGTTCTTGAACTCCGACCCATTATCACTCCTTATTGCCAAGATCTTGGTATCATATTGACGTTGCACTTCCGTGACCCAAACAATGAAATTTTGTTGGGTCTCAGTCTTCTTCTTGATATAGAATACCCATGTGTATCTTGTATAGTCATCAACAATCACCAAGCAATATTTCTTCCCACCAATACTATCATATGTAGGAGGCCCGAATAAATCCAAATGAATAAGCTCAAAGGGACTCTTTGTGAGATTATTGACTTCTTGGGATGATTCTTCTCGTGCATCTTTTCGGAATTGCAAGAGCTACAAGGACGATCTTTGGAAAATTTCACACTTGTTAGTCCATCCACATGCCGACCCTTCACAAGAGTTTGTAAATTTCTCATACCGACGTGGCCCAAGCGGCAATGCCAAAGCCACCCCACGTCGGACTTAGGCATTAGACATGTGTCAATATGTGTAGTTTCTTTCGAGAAATCCACTACATACATATCGTTTTCCACAAATCCAACAAAGGCTATTTTAAGAGAAACGGTGTGAAGGAAAAGCACGTGATGAGCTCCGAATACACATGTATAACCACATTCACAAGGTTGTAAAACGTATAGTAGGTTGTAGCCAAGGGACTCAACAAGGAGGACTTTCTCAATGGATACATCCAGAGAAATGACCACCTTGCCATGTCCCAATACCTTAAGTTTGAACCATCTAAAATAGTGACTTGTGAGAATTTGATGAGTTGAAGTTCTAAGTCTTCTAATACTTCTTTACTTCCGGTCATATGTGCGGAGCAACCGCTATCAATCACCCATGTTCCTCCACCGGAAGCACAAACCTACAATGAATCAATTTCTTATCTTAGGTACCCATTTTTGGATGGGTACTTTATTGTTAGTCACAAGGGTCTTTGGAACCTAAATAGCATAATTATAATCATCACCTTATGAGGTGCCAACATATTTTGCATATACATCACCATCATGAGATTTAAGAAGCATATACGATGGGTTGTATTTTCCCGTAAAGTTGTTGTGAGTAGCGGTGTCCCTACGGGCAGTACTTTTAGCAATAGCGTCAAACTCCACTTCTTCATTAGACAACTCCCCCTCCTTCACAAAAACAATAAAATTAGTGGGTGTTTACTTATTATCTTGGGTAATCTTGGATGTAGATCCAAACCCAAGTCCTTCTTTCCCACCATCTCTCCTTTGATCACTCAAAAGATCATTGAGGTTCTTTTTCCCTTGGATGCAAGTGGCTAGGCCTTTGTTGAGTTGAGCCTTCAACCTATTCTTCTCCTAAATGAGAGATTCTTTGACACACAAAGGGTTAGTGGCACAAGCATTTGCATTTATATCATATGGACCCTTAAGATTCTTGATCTCATTTGAGATTGATCTATGAACATTCTTAAGCTTATCAAAATCCTTAATGAGATCATTGTAACCTTTGTTAGTTGCATCGTTTAGGGCCATGAATTCCTTCACCTTGTCAAAAGCATGATCACGGTCAAACTTTAACTTATATATGTCTATAGCAAAGGTTTCCTCCATGGTTTCATTAATACATTGTGAATCATCTAGAGCTTCCTCAAGCTCTGCTATTCTATTTGCATCATCACGAACAAAACCCTCAAGTAAAATGATTCTCTCCTCATGTTCATAAATGAGGACATGTGCCCCACTTAATTGAACCGGGAGAGCATCAAATATGATTTTAGTTTCACCTTATAGTATTTTTACAAAGTTGGTTAGGGGATCTTGACCATTGTCTACTTCCTCAACACAATTCAATTGGTAGGAGTACAGGAATTGCAAGTTTGAGTGGAGGTGTCACATTTGGGGATATACCCTTGTCCATGAAGCACTTGTGATTTGAGGGGCCCTTATTGTCATTTGGGTTGGAGAATAAAGAGCTCAAGGTTGGGGGTATGACACCAATTGTCATGGCCGCCATGCCAACTTTTTCACTATTATCATCACCCTCCTCACCACTGGATATGTATTCATTATCCTTGACAATTAATGCCTTCTATGGAACTCTCCTCATGAGGTTCTTGGCCTTGGGAATGAAGTTGTACTTCCTTACTAGCCTTCCGACATTCTCAAGCCTACTCTTAAAAGGGCACTCCGCAACAAAGTGCTCACTATCTCCACAATTGAAGCAAGTTCTTGCCTCCTTCATGCTTGGGTTTCCTTTCCCTTGTTATTTGTTGAATTTGATCTAAAGTGTCCTTTCTTCCACCACTTATGTTGGGCAAGAGCCAAACATTCTTCATGTGATATCCTCTTCTCCTTCTCGAAGACAACATATGAGGAACAACCATCATCACTTGATTCCTATTCTTCATGGGATGTGGCCCTCAAAGCAAGAGAGGTTCTTTTCATTCCATTGACATGGGTCATGCCATCATCGAAGGATTTTTTTCATCATGTTCAAGGTAATGAACATATCCAAAACATCATTGGTAGTTAGATCCAATAAATTGGGCCTTTCTTGAACATTCATCACCATGTTCTCATTGTATGGCATCAAGGTAAGAATGAATTTTTCCTTGACCCAATCTTCATCACAATCCTTGAATCCACAATCTCTCATGTCAACCACATGATCCTTGAGTATTCTAAACATGTCTTTTGGAGTCTCTCCATCCTTCATATAGAAGTTATCGACTTGTCTTTGGAGAACAGACGTCTTCGAGCTTTGCATGTTTATATTTCCATCATACATATCAATTATGAAATCCCATGCCTCCTTGGCATTTGTGATGGATCGAATGTGCTCTACTCCTTCATTTTCCATTGCCTTCTCTAGCATATGCATGGCATGAGCATCGAGTTGTTGATCTATGATATCAATTGAGCTCAAGTTCTTTGGGTCCTTAGGCTTGTATCCATTTTCAATGATTCTCCATATATGCATTGAGGAGCTACGCACATAAGACTTCATGGAAGCTTTCCAATTAGTAAAACAGGACCTACCTACTAAATGAGGAGCACCAAGATTGTCTACATGTGGATGTTGAACATTAGGAGGATTGTTCTAAGCAAAACCGAAAGCATTTTCATATTTTTTGTCTTTTTAGTTAGATGCTTCGGTATCTTCCTTAGAAGGAATAGGGGTTTCATTTTCATCTAAAATAACATTTTCCGATGAGTGACTAGATTAAGATGTCATTTCTTTTATTAGTCCCTCCATCCACTTTTCTGAATTGCCAATTATGGTTTGAAGAGCATCCATGGTGACGGGGTCATCCATCCTCCTCTTTAGGCGGTAAAGCCTTTAATAAAGATATGAGGCTCTTATACCAATTAAAAGGATGAGGAGGTTACCTAGAGGGGGGGTTAATAGGTTAACTTCAAATTTTACTTCTTTTTCTTTTAATTGGGTATTGCTCAAATATAGGTTCTCTAGATTATGCAACTAGATGAACAATCCTATATGATGAGAAAATAATACTAGCACAAGATATTAAAGGCACTACGCTAGTAGCAATAAGTAAAGGTAAGTTGAGGAATAACCGAACACAATGACACGGAGATTTACCCCGAAGTTCACGTCCCAGTGGAAGCTAATCTCCGTAGGAGAGGCGCGGTGTTCACCAAAGTGAAACTCCTAGTAGCCTTCAAATGGCACACCGTATCTCCTTCGTGTCCAACCAACGATGTGGAGAGGAACGAATCACTATGTTGCCGTTGAGGTTTACAACTAGAACCATTACAAGGATGAGGCACTCTCCACAACTTGGAGTGTCCTCACCAAATCCACCAAGCAACAAAAGCTCGATGCTTCAATGCCAGGTTACACACCAAAACTTAATTGGTTTACCCGACAATGTCTCCACAACTCACAAATCACTATGGAGGACTGATGCTGGCGTGTTCACACGCTCATCGGGAGACCCCAAGCGGAAGGGATGATGTAGTCTAGCGGAAATTTCCCCTAATTAATGAACTGGGGTTATTGAACCAGTAAGAATTCGTAGTCTTGAATAAGGTTGATTGTTGCACGCGGGATCAACAAACATGGAACTACACACAAAAAACAAACTCTCTCTTGCTCCAACTTTAAGGAAGGTTGTCAATCTTCCAATCTTGCTGAAAAGGAGATAATTAAACGTATAGAGTCTTGGAAAACAATAAAAGCAAAAAAATAGAACAGTAAGGAAATAATAACGAAAAGTGCTTAAAATAAGGTTGAAATGAGGAAGATAGGGCCGGGCGCCATAGGTTCACTAGTGGTGTCTCGCAAATAAAACAAACATGCTCGGTGAACAAATTACAGCCGAGCAATTGACAAATCATGAACGTATAACAATAATATTATGACAAGATAAGGTTCACAGGTTCTAACATTGTAGGCATTACGTCAAGGCATATGGACCACTATCCAGCATGCATCCATATCTAAAAGTCCACCTCAAGAAAGATATCCAGCAAATCTCTCTGGTATTAAGTTGCAGCATGAAGTGATTGCTTTTTGTGCAATAGACAAATGCATTAAGAACAATACATAATGTAAGCAGTGGTCCTCGTCCATAGACGAGAGAACCATTGTTTTGTCACTAGTAGCAAAAACACATCTCCCATCCGCCACGTTTCAGTCACTTGAGCACAGGTGTAAGGGATGCATGAACCTACCATGAAGCATATAAACCCTCTCTTGGAGGTGAAAACAACTATGTGGCCAAGGTAATCATAAACACAGGAGAGCATTGCAAGACAAGATTAATACTCTCTACGAATATAAGTGAAGCGTCTCAGATTGACATGAACAAAATAATTATAATCTCATGGTTCATCGGATCCCATCAAACACAACATGCACAATTACATAACGGTGGTCTTGATCATGGGAGGTAGCTTACGAGACTCTTAACATGGAGGCATAGGGGAGAGAACAACCATCTAGCTACTGCTATGGACCCGTAGTCCCGAGATGAACTACTCACGCATCTGTCCGGAGGCGATCATGGCGATGAAGAGGCCTCCGATGACAATTCCCCTCTCCATCAGGGTGCCATAACAAGGCTGCAGAAGCCCTAGATCGAACTTTTGAGGTGACGGCGCCTCTTTGTATTTTCGTGGAAAATAACTCTGTCCACGAAGTTTTTAGGGTTGAAGGCAATTTATGGGCGAAGAGGCACCGAGAGGCAATAGCCAGGGGTGCCAGGGGCCCACAAGGCACGGCCTAGGGTGGGGCCACGCCTGGCCCCCCTCTGGCTCTTATGTGGACTCCGTCTACGTTCTGGGTAAAAAATGATTTTTGTGGATTTTCAGCCCTTTCCGAGAATATTTTCTTAAGAAATTTTTTGAAATAGAAAAAGAACAGAAAACAACAGCTGGCCTGGGGCATCTTATCAGTAGATTAGTCCGTGAAAAAATCCGGAAAACGAAGGGAAAAGAAAGAAAACATGTGGAAAACAAAAGGCATTGGGTAGAAAACAAGCATAGAGCATCAAAAATTATAGATACGTTTGCAACGTATCAGCATCCCCAAGCTTAAATTCTGCTCGTCTTCGAGTAGGTAAGTGATAACAAAATAATTTTTGAGGTGACATGAAGCCAACACAAATCTTGATCAATGTTATGTAAAAGCATTGCAAGCTGAGATCAAAGTACTTTAACGAAAGCATGATAAATATTATTTGGACTAATATAATCTTAGAAACTATGTTGCACATGAAAATTAACACAAATAAAAGACAACAAATAATGAAGCATTAAAAGTGATACTTTTGTTTCAGTCATAAAGAAAAACATAATAAAGTGTATCCAGCTTGTCCTTCGTGTGGTAGCAAAACATAAATGGAAACACACCTTTAAAGTTTAAATTGTGACTATATACAAATAATTTGAGATCAAGCAATACCATAATCATGAATCAATCAATAATAAATGTTGTGACTATGCACATTATACACATAATGAAAACTATGCTCTGTTAGCTGGTGCAGAAAGTAAGAAGATGAAGACTCTGCATAAAATTAAAAGAAAGTCCCTTCGCAGAGGGAAGCGAGGATTACTCATGTGCTAGAGCTTTTTATTTGATAAAACAAGGGTATTCAAAACAATTTTGAGAGAGGTGTATTTCTATGTCAACGAATGGTAGTGAAAAACTTATCATAATCCATGTGAGGAAAAGTTTTTAGATTTTTTAGAGCGGTTTCCATTAGCATTTTTATTTATGGTTGGCACTTCCACCCACCTTTACTTTCACAAACCAGAGCTAGACGTATCCACGGGTGCCCACTAACTTTCTTCAAACCATGGGGAAGTGCCTTTTTTAATTTGAGTTTATATTATTTGGCACCAGCTCTCTGCAATTTAAATGAGCATAGGTTCCATACTCATCGGGTGAAATAAGGTCTAAGAACTTTGCCTGACATAAACCATTATAAACTTTAAACTACTTCCTCGTGAGCTAAAACAGGTTAATAATTTTGAAAGTTTAAAGCTAGCACACGAGAAATTTACTTGGAGTGGCGGTGAAATACCACATATAGGTAGATATGGTGGAAACATTTGGAAAACTTTGGTTTTTGGGAGTTTGATGCATTAGTTGAGCTCATACTCAATACAGGTGAAAGCTAGCAAAAGACTGGGAGCGACCAACTAAGAGAGCAATAAGAACCATAATACTGCATAGCGACAAAACATCATTAATCAAAGCATGAAGTGATATTACAAGTCAAAAATTTAAATGATCATCAAGGCTAGAGTTGACTTTGTTTGTAGTCATAGCATGGTGTGAGCATGTTGTAAGGACCCCAGACCGGCAGTCTGAAACCCTACGTATGCATACATTCACGATCCCAGAAAGATCAGTCGTGAACAACATACACAGTTGGCACACAGAAATACATCATCCATTACACGAATACATAAAGGTATTACATAAAAGAACACATGATCAAGTTTAACGCAACTGCCACACAGGGCAGGCAACTTATCAAACACAGCGGAAGACAATTAAAAACACAACGTAGTTGAGCCCAAGTCACGCCTTAACCTACAGGCTGCTGACCCGGAGACGATCCTAGTTCGCAAAGCCGTCAGCTCCGTACTTCTCTTCATAGATCTCCTTTGGAGGCTCCTTCTCCAAATCTGATAAGTAGATACCAGGGGCGAAACCATAATGAGTACATTTGAATGTACTCAGCAAGACATCCATCATGTCACTTACCAAACATGCAAATATGCTTATATGGTGGAATAGGTAGGCTATAAATAGGGTTCACTACCAATGGTGTTCATATATGATGACACCACAGTTGCAGTCAGGTTAATCTGTATCTTCGTTGAAGAAGATACTTCAGAAGAAAATAATATAGTTTTATTTCTCTTGTAGATATCACATGTACAAGAGGTTTTGTAAAACTTTTTAAAGAATATTTTCTCTTTGCAAAACTTCTTGGAATCAGTTTCCAGAATTCTTGCTTAGAGTAGAAAAGGTTTTCTTTGCAAAACATTTTTGTTTTATATAACATCATCTGGCTTTTCGTCATCGACGATACCTCCACGGTATAAGTTTCCATTCCTTTCCGAACTTCACAAGTTCAACACTTCCTTTCCAAAATTCCTTTTCAAAACTCCTTTTTGAAAACATTGACACAATGCTAGCTACATGGCCATTCAACTGTCCATATCCGAGGACGCGGCTTCTTCGAAAAAGTTATACTCTGCAGAGGTGTACACATCCACCAGATCCAGTACACCTCCCGTGAACAATCACGGACTGTAACAACAGTATGTAAACATCAGGTATCTGATCATAACCATCCACTATGTTCAAGCTAGAATATGCCTATCTCTCAGTTGAGTTTTACCACATCCCCGGCACCGAGCTAATCCCCGCCAAGCCAGGATGCCTCAACTGATGCATCCGGAGGGAAAATTAATCCCACACTTTATATGTCTCCACGACATTCGGTTCAGAGGATCGCATCCCCTATAGCACATTGAGATAGCACACACTAATAAGAACAAACTTCAAGTTAAGCCCCTTGCCCATGTTGGGGTAGGGTGGCAGTACGGTAAAGGTTGTCCGGCGAAGACTAGGTTATGTGTCATTTTGAAAACACCACTTTCTCAAAATGACCACTTCCACATTCCTCCGGAGAACAAGGATCCGCCTTTTCTCCGGGTTTTTCCGTAAAGCCTTTGTTTTGTAGAATCACAATTTTAGGTTGTCCGCTTAGGGACTAGTATATTTTATGGTAATAAATACCATATGGTGGCTTATGGGCTTGGTATTACCAAGTTTAACTACTGGCATGATAGTAACCTATAATATAATATAGTAGTAAATTCCACATAAAAAAATAGTTTTGATAATCAAGTTTTTGTAAAACTTCAGAGGTAAAACATGCATGATAGATAATGATAAGTATTGTATCAGCAAGCATCAGGATGGCTTGCCTGGTATCTCCTTGTGTCCCTGGTTTTGGAGTGACTGGAACTTGAAACAGATCTTCACGACACTTCCTTCCTCTTTGTTTTCTAACGTCGTAAAAGGAATAAAGGACACACATTCAGAACCAATCAAGGCAAGCAACCATACATAACAATACATACAGCAAGGAAATCTAATAATAACCAAATCACTCAATTATTAATTGAGGCAAACAATCAAACAATCCTACTTGGCAGAAATGCCATTTAATAAGACAACTTAAGGTTGGAGGAACATATCTCACAACCTCAATATCATGGATTCAGTGGGTGTGCCACTCTCATACCAAGATATTATTAAACCCAAAATACACTTAGTTTCACAAGGGTGAGACTACTAAAAGTATATAAAACATGCACAAAAATAAGCATGGCAATGGGTCTATCAACCACACCAAAAGAAAAAGGTAGCTATCTTACTAAGTCTAAATTCACATCAAGAATAAATAAGACACATGATTTGCAAAAGTTACTTTTAAAAATCAGTGAGCCTACACAAGTGTAACAAGGTAATAGACTCATCACAAAACACACAATTTCTCATAGTGAGAACAATAGAAACAATGACTAAAAAGGAGGAATTCTATTGACACGTTTCTACTAAGGGTTTGCTATGCAAGCAAGCATAATAAGTAAAGTACTAAAATGCAAACAAGGAACCATGTTATCATAATGGGAATGAAAACATGTCCTCATGCAAGGATACACAAATATCCACCAAACACAAGTTGGCAGGAAAATAATTTAACACAACAACTGCTAAGGAAACTAGTACTACTCAAACATGAAGAATCAATGGATGCATTTCAATCAAGTAATTGAAATACAACCATAGGGTCCATGTCATAAAAACAGGAGTGAAAAACATCTATACTTGCTATAACAAAAATATCCCATTGGATAAAGCAAGGTATCATTTTGCAGGGCAACTCCTATATACTAGTGGTAATAAAAAGGGCATTACTAGAGGAATCAAACAACACTCCAAAAATGGAATTTTCCTAGAAATCCACACATGATTACAACCACTTACAAACAGAAGCATACCCTTTTTTTTTAGCACAAAAATTCCCAAAGCAAAAATACTAGGCACTCATTAGTTATGAATCTACATAAGAGAAATGCATCTAGTTTGGGGAAATAATGTTTCCACCAAAAATGCAATGACACCAGTGGGTGTTCCACTAGCATAACAAAGCATTAAGAGGTCACAAGGCCTCTGGTCATCTTGCTAAAAGTGAACAAAATACTAAACTAGCATCTAGTGCAATAACAATACTAGTAGAAAATAATAGGGTGCAAAAATAAGCAAGGCAATGCTACTCATGCTATTATTTTCACACAAGTGAATACTCTAGGGATCAAGTACTCATAAGAACATAATCAAAATGCTACTGGTCCTATGAATACAACACAAAAATATGTGGCTACACCACCACAAATTATTATGACAAAAATTCTACACATGAGAGAATTTTTCCAACATTTTCATATTGATGACTAAACTACTCATGCTTCTCTACCAACTCAAATGAAAGCTAGCAGAGGTGATACTAACAAAATATAAGTATCAACATGGTGCTGTATCTAATCTAAACAAAACAATCCAAGTGCTTGCACATAATTTATCACTCAAAAATACTATGCAAAATATTAACTAGAGATAAAACATATGCTATCAACATAAATCATATTTCTTCTCCACTCAAGTCCACACAATCTAACATGCTAAAATAGTTAAGTAACACTTATAAAACAAGTTCACACAACTTATACATGCTAGAAAACAATATTGCAACACAAAAATATAATCACAACAATTAATTAGCTAAAATGCCAAAATGGCAGAAATATGCAATTTAGAGATCTGTCCACCAAAATTTCTAGGATGCTTTAAAAATTAAACCCAGCTAGGTTTGGATAGCCCTAAACATATACAAGACCATCCGGTTGAGTTTGCATCAAAAATCATTTTTAATAATTTTATAAAAATCACCAAAGTGCTCTCTGGTGTTTTACCAAATTGCATGCCATTTCAAAAATACAATGAATTTGGAAGCAAGGTTGATTGCTCCTGTTAGGAAATTTCAAGGGCTTTCCAAATCAATTGGCCTCACTTCATTCTGAGTTGTGAAATAAAAATGGTGCTCATTTTGGTGTTTCTGGTACCTGTTGCCAAATCATTTTTCATTGCTAAAAATCCATCCAAATGTAGATCTACAAATTGTATATGGTTTAGATTTAGTTGAGGTACCACTGTGAATTTTAGTTTGGTCAGATTCATATTTTAAGGTGCCTTTTTGAGCCAAAAGTAAACAAGTACTTCTCTGTGAAAAATTAAAAGGAAAACAAGCACAGATGGGCCAGATCTGAAATTTGGGCCGGCCAAATCTTCCTTTACCGCGGGGAAATCCACCCACAGACGCTGACCCGCGGGCCAGGGCGCCACGGGGGCAGCCACGCGGCACAGCGAGGCCCACGCGCCAGTTTGACCCCTACCGCGCGGGGTCAGCGCGCGCTGGCGTCAGCGTGACGCCACCGCTGCGTCACCCGCCGGCGGGGAGATCTCCGGCGAGGCAATTCGAGCGCATCTGGTCACCAATCTGCAAAATGAAAACATCAACAAGATGCTTACGGCGAGGGGAATCATCTAGGGGATGGTTCGTTTCCTGGGAGTAAACGGAGGGCGGCCGGCGACAATGGTGCGGCGGCGGCCGGACTAGAGCACGTCTCGGCGTGGAATCCGTGGGCGGGGGAGGGGGAAAAAAGGGTCGGGAGATGCGGTTGCTCACCCTGAACGCACGGGAGGGCTCGGCTAGGGCGGTGAAAGGCCGAGGCGACGACGATTTGCCGCCGGAGCTCGTCGGGCTCGGCGAAGGGAACGGGATGGCGCGGCGTCTACGGGTCGTTTCGGCTCGATTCCTTCGGCACCGAGGGCCACCACGGCAAGGCGAAGACGATGGTGCTAACGGCTACCGGCGGCGAGCCTTCTACTGGCCGAATCGACGATGACCTTATTTCGGCTAGGGTTTGGTTGAAGATATTTCGAGGAGAGAGAGAGAGTGGGTTCAAGTGGGAGAGAGGGGGGGTAGATAGACACCACATGCACATGGGGGGCCTCTTTATCCTCCTCAATTCCTTCTCATCGAAGCAATGGAGTAGGGGTGATGTTTGCTACAGAGAGCTAGAGGTAGAAGAAGGTGTGACTCAGCTTTCAATTTGGTCCCTGGAATTTACAGATAGGTCCCTGTCTTCTCTGTAAAAGGTTGTTTTCAACAAGCAAACAAAGTCAAACTTTTAAATCCTTTTGCCCAAAATTCTTATTAGTCTAGATGCACAACATATGTGAAAATTGGCTCAATTAGATAAACTTGATAATTCAAAGTTGTTCAAATTTGAATTCTTACACAAATGGACATTGAATTTATTAACCTACTTAGGAGCTTCCAAAAATGATACTTTTTGGCACACATTCCTTATTTGATGTGTTACTTATGTGGTAGAAAATTCAAGTCATTTTGAGTTACTTCATAGGACAAACTTGTTCAAATTTCAAAAAGGTGCTGTCAAGAAAACAGGGTTTTTCGGCAACTTAAACAATTCAAAAACTTGTGTCCTTTTGGTTTTCATCCTTATTTAAGATATAGATCATGTGGTATTTATTTCATAGCATTTGGAAAAAGTTTGTAGAACAAACTTGTTCAAAATTCCAATTGTTGCTGTGGAGAAAAACCATGTTTTCAGGACTTTAATGGATTCAATTTTTGGTCTCCTCTTGGGTGTGTTCCTTATTTGATATAAGGAAGCAATGGTATGAATTTCAAATCATTTTAAGAAAGTTTCCAATAGTAACTTGTTTGAGTTTTCTGTTTCTGGAAATATTGGAATTTCTATTTAATAAAGCACTTGGCTTTTCTTTAGCAATGCTTTGCCAAAATATTTATATGACTAGAGATAGCAAGTCAATGCTCTCCAATACCTTTGTTTTTAATCTTGCAAGGTTGGAAAAACATTTGATAATATTTTGGTGAAGCATTTAAGAATGCCTCTTTTTCTGATAATCTTTTAGGGAAATTTTTATTAAGTGTTTCCTCTTTCTTAATTTAGGTCTTGGAATAATATTCAACATGTATGGGACTCATAAGATGTTTTTGGAAAACTCTTTGATCAATATTTACTTTAGAAAATATTGACAAAGTCATTGGAACAATATGTTGAATATTTTTATCATTGGAACAATATGTTGAATATTTTTAGTTTACTGCTTTGCTATCCTTTTTAAGTTTGTTTAGTTGCACTTAAACAAACACAAACAAACACAACCAAGGTTTATTAGTCAAGCAATTAGCAAAACAACTATGTTAACAGGTATTTCAAAATTGGGATGTGACAGGTCTTCCCCCCTTAAAAATAATCTCGTCCCCGAGATTCGCAAGCGAGGACTAAGGGAGGGCCAACAAACACAATGTTAGTGTTGGAGTGCAGGTGCTTCCCCCCTTTGACTTTTCTTGGGAGGCGGGGTACTTCCCTAAATTAGCAAATTCACTTTAAAAAGTACACCAGTAGTGTTTTAGGTCCAAAACTTTTGTTTCCTAGTTTGAACAAAGATTAAGGTTAGTGCAGAACTACCTGGAAACGTACCGTCAATTTTTTTTTTACAAGAGTTACTAGCTATATCCCACATATTACATACCACATATGGAGTGGTGTACCACTCTCATAACAAGGTATATAAGAAGCTAAAAGTATAGCTTGTGGGTGCAAAAAGGTTAGGTTGCTAAGGTAAAACAAACAGACAGAACAAATACCCATGGCAGTGGTTATTACTCACCACAAGCAACTATCACTTAATATGTTCATGATTTTAGTTGGATGTTTTTAGTTTAATAAGATACTCTTAATCACAATCATAACACAAGTATTAACTCATGCTAAGGTAAAAACATTTAAACAAAATCCAATAAGAAAGCAAACAACACCACAGATGAATAGACTATTTATTCACCAGGTTATTGTTTATTAGAGGTTTTGGAATCCATCAATCATGAACAATTAGCAAACAACCAGTAGCTAAAAGCTAATGGATTCAATCATAAAGATGCTCTAAAACACCATCTTTACACAAGATAAAAACTCCTATTACACAGGCATAAAAGAAATAGGACTGCACAAATAACACACTAGTATAAAAAAAAATCTACACCAGCATGCTATAAGAGATAATCATATCCTATACCATAGAACATGAAACTAAATAATTCATGGCATGAGAACAGAAGTAATAACTTCCTAAACATGCTATATCAACATATATTTTAAATAAAAGAGGGTATAATACTAGAGCAAAAATCACCATTTTTAGTGGTGAAACTAGTTTTCGCGCTAGAGAAGCAAACAATGCTATCATGATGTTTAAACTTAAACAAGCAAGTCATGAACATAAATGTACCTAATAACAGTACCCAAAACTTACTCATGTTAGTAAGCACAACATCAAAAGAATCCCATGATACAACTATTAAACATGCAGAATTTTCTTCTAGCAATTTCTGTTTTTCTTAAACAATTACTAGCAAACAAGCAAGGTATAGCTCACACAACCAGTAGCTATGAAATTAATGAAAAGTTATCTAAACCTTTTCAAAAATCCATACACTCAATTTAAAATTATTCACAAACAATCTACCAATCAAGAGGAATTTATTTTATTTGCGAACAATTTAATTTTAGCACACGATAGTGAAACATTTCTTAACATGATACCCCTAAGGAATATTATGCAAACAAAAGGATCACACCTAAACATATTAGTATTTACTAATAAGAAATAAACTTCTCACTTGCATAAGTGAAAACAAACAATTATATTTTCCATGGTGGAAAATAGAAATCAATCACATAGTGAAACATGCTATTTTCACACAGGTGTATGGTTGGGGATTTTTATCCTCAAGCTAAAATGCAATGGGACCAGTGGGCTATGGCCTACTAATACCAAGTAAAAATAGGTACTAAGCCTCTGGTTACTCATGAAAATCTTTGCATACAAGATAAAAATATAAGGCTATTTAATCTAGTGAAACAATACTAGTGCATATTTATAGCAATGCTTACACATGCTTTACTATTAAGAGACATGCAAGCTATCATAGGTACAAGCATCAAAATAACAGTACCTAAATGTTACTTGACTCAAAGAAACATAGCACAAAATTTACTAAGAAAGTATACACAGATCTAGCTCTCACAATACTTCCAATTAATAAACTAGAAGGTAACAAATGTTATTTCATTTTTGTTCGAGTTCCAATCGTGCACACACTTTCTAGGGTAGATTTGTTGTAAGAAAACAACATAATAACAATTCCTAACCACTCCATATAAGTTAGGAAGCAAGATTGAATAAAACACAAATTTATTTCAATCAAGAGCACACAAAGAAACAAAAACAGGAAAACTGTTGTTTCCGAGTTCTATTAAAACTATTTCATCTTTCACTTTATTTCTAAACCTCGAATCTCATAGTAACTACAATGTCTACTAAGATTTGGTTTCCAAAAAAAAAGATACACCCGATATCCAATTGACTAGTAAACGAATAGGTCATCTTCTTATTTTCTCATGACTTCTCCTTTTTACCAACTAGATTAAAAGGTGTCGTAAGTCACTTAATTCTTTGGTTTAGAAAGAGTTGTCAGTAGTTCGCATGCTTTGGTTAGGTGTCAACCTAAGATTAGGCGAAGCATGTAAGTCTTGTTAGCTTTCTATTAAATAATGTTTGTCCGACAAGATACGACTAGCGTCATCGTACGTCGAATATTGAATCGTGCTCTTTGGATTGGCTTTTGAGGGGGTTGTGCATCATGGCAGGTGAAGACTTCTTTTGCACCCTTCTCCATAGGAGGGAGGTATATAACTTTTAAAAAGGGGATCTAAAAAAAATGCAACATTTAGCCAACAGGGTAAAAAGAGTCTTTTGCAAACAGACAAAACATAGAGGTTTAGGTCAGTATTGGTTGGTTTTCTTCACGCCTTTTCTTCTTTGAGGGTTGTCGTTGTTGGAGCTTTATCTGTTGGAGTGCATCACTGGTAGCAATGCTATCAGCTCGTGTGGCTTAATGGTCCTCTATTATTAGGTCCAACGGTGCTTTCATTGATGGTGGGGAAAATGGTGGTGGTTCACGACGGGTCGCATTATGAAGCGAAAACAAGTATAAGCCTAGGCAACAAATTCTTGTTTTTGAATGCTATACAAACATTTTTGCTTGCAAAAATTTAACACGAGGTGATTCAAAAACAAGAGCGGGGCAATCACAAATTTGCACAAATTTGAGCACTTCGCAAACATATAGAAGCCTAGATGAACCAAAATCTACACCACACAATAGCACAAAGTCCTACGGACACACATAAGCAAGCCAAAACACACAAGCAAGTCTCCATTGGAGCTACGTCGGGGGAGGCTACTCATGGAGTCATTGCTAAATTACTCCAAACTAGACTAATCCAAAATCCTAGAAGTGGCTGAAGAACTATATCTACTGCTGACCATCATTACTGTAGAGCTAGGCAATTATTTTGGTCTTCTCGGGATATCGGCAAGTATAAAAGCTTTTGGATAGAAACAAGATAATAGAAGTAAAGTTTTGATAAAACTTTATGCAACAATCTGTTTTTGAAACCCCAACTATTTTCTGGACAGAAAACTTCAAAGACGAGAGATGTTTCAAAAACAGAGCGGAGCAGTTGCAAACAAGTAAGAAATAAACTCTTAACCGAGAGAGATACCAGCTCTGTAAGGCCCGCCCTTCGAACCACTGTTCAAGGACGCCCTTGATATGCATTTAGAATCTTTTGAAAAGATAAAAAGGAGGGAAAATATGCTAAAATTCCCTTAGACAAAAATGATTTAGATTGTAACTAGGTTTTTACTCAAAAATACTTTTCTTTCCTATCTGACGTCCATGCTAACTAAGGTGATGAGGGGATAGTAACTCGGTATGCCAACCCCAGGTGTAATCCGGCCCAAACGGCGTATGGACCAAATCCGGCTAAGGACGCAGAAGCTTCTGGAAGGCCCAGGGCTTGTAAGGATCGTAACCCGGATTGTGGGTTACGATAAGGAAAGCTAGGATACGTATGTAGAGTTCGAGTAGGACTCAAGGAGCGCTTTGTATGGCGAGCCAAAGGGGGTATGAGTACTATATAAACCAACCCCTAGGCTTCGCCTGAGAGAGATTCAAGTCATAACTGTAACACCTATTATCGAGTATCCAGTATAATCATATCGAGATCCGGCGAGTTGTGTTCCGGCTCTTAGATTGCTTTTCGCCATGTCTTCCTTCAAGCTAAACCCTCTCCCAAATACCTGTGTCGACTTGCCCCTAGATCAGTTACCCCCGGTAACATCTGCCGTGATTATCCCACGACAGTTGGCGCCCACCGTGGGGCCTGCGTCCAAAGGTGTTTACATCACGGGAGAAGCTCGGAAGAACATGAGGAACCTCGTCGTCGGAGAAATCTACGTCAACAACCAAGGAGAGAAGATGGTAGACGATTCTGGCTGGGGGCCAGAGTCGGATCACCTCGAAACCGGATCCGTCGTGACAGTCGGCCGCATCAACGTCTTCATCGGTATGGTATGTGCTTCCAATTCAAGCCGTGATAATCTTGAATCTGATTCTGTGTCAGGGGAGGACACGCGTGTTCAATCGGAAAAAGAAGAATCGATCGGAACAACGGGTCCGACAGAGAGGGAGGAAGGTGCCGAGTCTATACGGGATTTATCGGAGGACCGATACGAGAAGGAAAATAGCGAAGAGGAAGAACGGTACGAATCTACGCCAAGCATTATGCGCCGGGTTGCAGTTTATGCGGCCCCCGCAATCAATACCAATCAAGGAAACGCAGCCGCGGCGCCAGTCGGGGCGGCGCAGGTGCTGGCTCAGCAACAAGGTACGGCTGGCCCGATCTTGGCCAGGTCGATGGAGAATCGGCATCAGTCACCAGTCGCCCAGCGGAGGAGGAGCGACACGCAAATATGTTTGGGTTCCAAGCAAACCGGACACCGGGGGCGGGCCCCTCGAATCCGCGTCACCCAGCTCTGTTTGATAATAATTTGATCTTGGATCCCACAGTCCTAGCTACAGTTATCACCCCAGAAACGCAGCAGAGCGTGTAAGAGATCTGGACGTGGCTCGTCGTGCATTGGAGCAGCAAAGAAGGCAGGTAGAAGCAGAAAAGCAGGGGATGGCAGCGCGGCAGCGGGAACTGGATGACCTAGAGACCCGGCTTCGGGAGGAAACGACGAGGATTCACCAAAGGCACCGAACTATGTTACCGGCAACAGGAGGGGTTATCAACCCGACTGCCCTGGTGTTCACGCCTCAAGATCAGCCAGTCCCACCGGCGAACCAAGGGACCATACCGCAACCAGCAACGGGAGTGCAGCCGGTAAACGCGCCAGCCGGGTTACCCTTGCCTCGGACGGGGCGACAGCCGGCAACACCATGCCGCCTCCACCATCGCGATTCCGTACCCCAGCAGGTCACTACAACAACCCCATGGACAACGTGTATGCAGCAATACTCGCATTAAACCAGATTCCTGTAAGAGACTCGCCGCACGCAGAAGAAACCCGGCGAGCGATAGATCTGCTGCACACCGCGGTAGCACAGCAAGTCAATTATCCAGATCACAGAAGTGGGATGCATGGGACGCCATACGTGAGTCAACAACAGGGCAACGTCCAAACAAGCGCGGCACGACGAAGGGAAGAGCAACAGCAGATGCCACCCCCACCGCGCGTCCAGACAGTACCGGCAGTATCAGCAGCACAGGCAGTAGTGGACAGCTCCAGGGCCAGAAGAGCCGGGGCCGGGTCTGCAGCACACGATCCACCGGTGGCTCCTCACCCCGTGGCACCCCCGGCCGGGTCACGCATTTCCCGGGCGAGACCAGCCCCAACCACCCTTGCGGGACCCAAGTGTCTCTCGGATGATATCAGAGCGGAACCTTACCCGGAAAAGTTCAAAGAACCGGGGAAAGTAGTGAATTACGAGCCAACGATGGATCCGGAAACGTGGTTAAGCAGCTACGAGATGGCAATGTCAATTCGCAACGCATCCGAGAATCTCCAAGCCAAGTTCATGTACTTAATGATGTCAGAGGGAGCAGCAAAGTTATGGTTCACCAATTTACCGGAAAAGTCGATCAAGTCGTGGGAGGAGCTAAAAACCGCATTTATCAAGCACTTCCATGGGACCTGTAGGAAGTTATTTACTATTGATGACTTAGAAAGGTGCGTCCAGAAGAAAGGAGAGTCAGCACGAAGCTGGGTACGCCGGGTTATGGAGATACTCCACTCATCTACAGATATCCAACCAAAGGACGCACTACAAGCTATGGCGAAAACATGTAAGTATGTTCCTTTAGTACAAAAGCTAACCCGCATGAAATCCAGCAGAAATGCAGCGGAGGTTACGATGGGAGAGTTAATGGATGCATGCAACAAACACGCTGCAACGGATACTACAGAAGAGGAAGTTGATGACAAGAAGGCAAAAGCAAACGCAAGTAGCAGTGGGAAGACCGGCAATGGATCGGCACCAAACAACAATGGAAATAGCCAGAACAAGCGCCCGTTTGAGGGGAGTTCCGAGTTTGTGGCCAATACAGAGGCCGGGTCTTCGAGACCTAGATCCGAAGGGAATTTTAATACCGGAAATCACAATGGGGGACACTACCAAGTACCCCCAAGACCAAGCAACAGTTGGGACATATTTAGGATGGCGTGCCCGAAGCATAGCAGGAATGGCAAGCCGGCCAATCATTCATTGGAGCAGTGTGCCGACTTACAAAGGTGGAAGAACGAGGAAGTGAACAGGGCCATGCGAGGTGCGGGCCGAGGAGGAGGTCCGGGTCTAGGTGGAAATTCGGGCAACGGGCCGCCCCCAGCCGGCAATCCGCCAGTTGGAAATCAAGGTAACAATCAAGGGGGAGCGGGAGGATTTCAAGCTAACCCCAAACAGCTGGGTCAGTATCATGTGCACACTACTGGAGGTTCTAGCAAGGACAAGAAGATACTGAAACAAGCAGTTAATTCAGTCTCCTCCGCTGTTCCAAGATATTTGAGGTGGTCAGAGCAAGAGGTAACATGGAGCAGAAGAGATCACCCGGATAGGATTGATCACCCGGGAGTCCTGGCTTTGGTAGTGGCGCCACAGGTCAATGGTTACGAGCTGAAGAAAGTCTTGATGGATGGAGGGAGTAGTATCAATATCCTATACTGGGAAACTTTTCTGCGCATGGGCTTAAAGGAATCACAGTTGCAAAAAAGTACAACAGTTTTTCACGGGATAGTGCCGGGTCATTCGGCATGCCCCGAAGGAAAAGTGGCATTGGAGGTAGCTTTCGGGGAGTCAAAGGACAATTATCGAATCGAGTGGCTTACTTTTGAGGTAGTAAAGTTGCGCAGCCCTTATCATGCATTGTGTTTGGAAGGCCGGCTTATGCCAAGTTCATGGCAAGACCATGTTATGTGTACCTACAGCTGAAGATCCCGGGTCCTAAAAAGACCATCACCGTACACGGAAACCGAGATATAGCAGCTGAGTGTGATGAAGGAGACGCGGCAATGGCCGAGCAAGCCTGTAGGAAGGAAGAGCTCAAACATTACCGTTCTCAGGTGGACCTAGAAGAGAGAGCAACGTCAAAAAAGCCAACTCCTGAGGGGGACAAAGCAAAAGTTAGGGCAGAACAAAACCCTAAGATGGTAGGCTTCATCGGGAACGATATTTTCAAAACTCTCAGTAGGGAAGAAGAAGACGTACCACCATCCGCAGCTGATCACGTGTCAAGGGCGATATACCCGGAATGGCTAGCAAATCCGGTACTCATTACGAAAGGGCATAGCAAGTGGAGAATGTGTATCGGCCGTACCAACGCGAGGCCGATTCTCGAGAATAACTAAAGCAGTGTAATGGGCGGCAGGTTTCATACGCACTCTTTTCCTATCCAGGGTACCTAAGGGGACTGGAAGGTTTTTAATGAGGCGGCCTGCTGATTCAAATAAGAAATTTTTATCAACAAAAGAAGATGGTTTCGAGTCTTATCATGATCCTTGCTTCAGTTACAAGTAAGTAACATTGTTATTATCAATACATCAATATCATCGAAATACATTACGTGAATATAGGTCTCCGGAGGGTTGATCTACTTCAATAAGTAATCACAAACCCGGAGACCCGGCCATGATGCCTATAAGTTATGGGGGCTGGTTACTCGTACAAACGGGTGCGGCTACAATCCTATAACTGGACGAAGGAGCCAATTTTCTTGATTATTCTTACTTAAGCTCGATGTGACTCGCACCAAAGTGGCATGATCTGTTCACTTACGATTACAATCAAACTATGCAGCCCAATGGAGCGTGCTTGATTTTGTTTTTCGTATAGATGCAACGACATGGTATCCACGCGAAAGCCGGCTTATAGTACAAGGTAATCAAAAGGGTCATCTAAACCACAAGTCCATGCAGAGTATAAGGCTAACATAGCCGGAAACTCAACAAATATTAAGCATGACTTCAGTATTTATGAGAACAGCTATTGGTCTTCAGCTTGGTAAAACAGCAGTATGTCATCTGAGAAAGCCCACGCCCCCATAGCTCGTACTTTGGGTCATGGGGACTGGGGACTTCGAAACAGAAACAAACTATTTAACTACCAAGGTCTGTAAACCTTAGTTGCCGAGTATTGGGGACTTAAAGAAAAGTCCATCTATCAAAACCTACGATACTCGGTTAACCGAGTCTCAAAAGGAAATTGAAAGCAAGAGTTCGAAGTATCGAGAATAAGCTCATAAGTAACACAAGGATGGATATTATCAAAAGCCAGGGAAGGCAAAGAGTTATCATGAATTAACAAAGCATACAGTCATAGTATCAGCATCAATGGCGCACAGGCGCACTACAAAAATCATATCAGTATCGAGAAACGAAAAGCACAAGGTAGCATCCTACTCGGCATCCTGAGAGCGGCCCTCCGGGTCTAGATCTTGGACTTGCTCCTTGGCCTTGCTAGCAGTTTTGCTCGGGCTCTTCACATCTGGACGGACAGGCGGAGGCACGGCCGGTGTAGAGGTGGACGGCTTTGCGCCTAGCTCTGCTTCTCTCTTTGCGGCCTCTTCTTTCCTCCTGGCCAGGTCAGTCGACCATCTTTCCACCATATCAAAAGGAGGAGGTGCATCCACCAAAATAACTTTGCCCTCAGCGTCATATGAACTCATGATCTGGTCCAGCTCCATTTTGTCGGCCAAGGTAGTGGCTGAGGGGCGTACAGCACGTTGAATATCTTTGAAGTCCTTGGGCTCAAACTTGGACCCGTCAGCTTTGAATTCTGGAAACCCGGATGTTACCTTGGCCGGGTCAAGCTTAGGAAAATAAGCCTTCGCCAGTGTAAGGGCCCGGGTCATTCCAATCCGGCAAGCTGAGCGCTTCATTATCTCAATCCATCCAGGCACCGTTGAGAAGGCCTGCATAAGATTATCTTCTCCCGGGTATACCTCAGAAGGCCACTTGATAGCATCCAGCAAAAGTTTCGTGCCGGCAAAAAACGTCCGGAGCATAGTCTTCAGAGTTTTAACTTGAGTAATGGCATTCTCCTCCGGAGCAGCAAGGTTAGCACCTGCAATCGAAACATGCAAGAGCATATCAGTAATGTTGGTTATTACAGCAGCAAGATAGAGATACGCAAATTAATCGCAAATAGCAAACTTACTTAGCAAGATACGGTAAGTGTCCGTAAGCTGAGTCGACAGGTTATTCAGCGAAGACTGGGCAGTATTGTACTTCTTCTTGTAAATGGAGACATCTTTTTTCAATGTCTTTATCTCCGCTTCAAGGGCCTCCCTACGCTTAACTTCAGCCAGCAAGAGCTGCTCAGCTTTAAGTAACGCTTCATCTGACTGAGTAATCTCTGCCTGCAAAGGCCGGGTAAAGCTGTGAGCCGGATATCATGAGAGTGTTTCATCTGAGGAAATGAGTACCGGAAAGTACTATGCGAAGTACCGAGGATAATTAAAGAAAATTATACTCGGGACTTGGGGACTGGACGTATAATAAGGAGTATCACGTGAAAGTTACCTGATGTGCTGCAGCCATACGTTCTAAGACAGTCCCTTCTGAAGCTTTCATGGCGAGAAGAGCGCTCATAAGCTGGTTAAAGTCAGCGTTATCCGGGTTAGATGGCTCGGGTACCTGGAAAGTGGGAAAAGGAGCATTTCTTGTAACAGGAGGTGGCACCCGGGTCATCCGAATGTCGGAGTCTGGTCCCCCTCCCGCGCTTGAAGCTGCTCCCTTCTCCTTCTCGCTTGCGTGCGAAGCAGTTGGATACTCGGCGTCATGCCTAGCTGGCTCCGGTGGCGACACTTGCTCGTCGCCAGTCGTGGTGAAGGCATCATCAGCCGGCTCGCTCTCGACCCGGACCCTAGCCCCGGAGTCCTCCTGGTCGCTACTAATAACCGTGGCTCTGAAGAAGGCGCAAGGGCGCAATTAGTCTTTGATTTTAAAAAAAAAAGATGAAAGTTCGGTGTAATATCAGGAAAAGGCGCTTACCCGGTGTTCACCGGGAAGTCCGAGGGAAAGCCGTCACTAGACCCGGAAGAGACTGGAAAATGGCAAGAAAGACCTGGGATTATGTTACAAAGGAACGATCGGAAAGAAATTTTGTTTACAACAAATACCAGGGTGTTGAACCGGGGGCGGCGAAGCGACCGGGTTAGGGGTCTCGTTGCCCGGATGATTCCGGGTTACTCGGCGCCTAGTCGCGGGCGGCTCCTTCAGTTACGATCAAAAGGGGTGGAGATGGGGTTAGCCCCGGAGTGACGTTATGGAAACAGAAAACCAAAGTGTGAGGAGATGAAGTAAAAACCTGGAGGGCTATCCCCTGGGATTTCCTCTTTGTTCCGGCTTTGGTGGCCGGCTCCGGCTCTTCCTCCTCGCTGATGGACCCGCCCCTGCTGTCTGTTTCTTCTTCTTCGCTTTGGTCCTCTCGCTCTGAAAAATATCCGAGTTCCCGCATAAAGAAGAAGAAGTGGCAGGATATAACGTGTGCAAGGGAATCAAGTGTGTACCTTCATTCGAGTCAATGACATCGTCTTCCTCCTCCGCGTCTTCGGAACTAGGAGAGGTGTCGACCTTCCAGAAGGCGTCATCGGCCTGAGGAGAGAATGCCAGAGTAATGGTTAATATCAAGACAAGAGAAGCGGATAAAAGTAAGCTGTCAGAAGTCAAAATCAAAAGGCAGGGAACTTACTGCGGGGGCTGGATTCTCGAGGGTAAAAGGTTCTAATCCGGCTATGCCCCGGATTACCTCGAGTTTCTCTGTCAGGAAACCCTTAATCGCCTTGTTGATGTCACCCGGAGCAAGGGTGCTGGTAGAGAAGCGGATTGGGTCCGTGGTTTGACCCGAGTATTCGCACATCAGCTTCTCACGAAGGGAGTTTGGCTGAATGCGGAAGCTAACCCAGGTCTTCACCAGGTTTAGTCCGATGAGGCCTCGGGCGGACAAGATGGAGATCCTAGCTAACAAAGGCAAGATCGCCTCCCTGTCTGAGTCAGGGGCGAAGGCGTTGAATTTCTCGGAGATGTCGAGTTGACCCTCCGAGTAACCCGGCAACTTTTTTTCGCCGGGTGGAGAGGTATCCTGGCAGTAGAAGTAAGAAAGCTGCCAGTGTTTTACGTGAGAATTGAGAGAAATGGGAGGCATAAGGGAGTTCTTGCGGCGCTGGATAGAAACCCCGCCGCAAGTAAGAAGTGCGCCGTCGCCGCTTTCGCGACACGGCTTGCACTGGAAAAGTTCGACAAAAAGAGCCAGACTTGGCGGAGTGCACAAGTAAGACTCGGAAAGAACGATAAAATGGGAGATGTTTAAAATGGAGTTCGGGCCTATATCAAAGATACGGAGTTTGTAGTGGTCTAAGACGTCACGGAAGAAGGGATGACCCGGAGGCCTGAAGCCCCGGGTCACGTGTTCAACGAAGCATATTACCTCATCCGTGGCTGGAGAAGGCCGGGTTTCGTTGCCAGGTGCTCTCCAGCGGATGGATTCCTGTGGAGGTAGGATTCCAAGCTCTACCAATTCCTCCAGTTTGGTCTTGGTGATGGAGGACTTCCCCCAGTTGGCTGAAATGGCGTTTGTGGATTTAGCCTTAGCCGGCTGTTTCCCCTGCCTCTTGGGCGCCATGGGATTGACCTGGTGAAACATTGAAGAAAAGGACGTAAGACACAAAAACTTGGAAGTTAGCAGGTAAGCAGCTATCGGCAATTTAAACGTAATCCGGCTATTGCCTCGCCAGGTTAAGTATGGTTCGTCCGGGTATCAAGTGACTTTACAAAACCCAAAGAGCTTTCCGCAAAAGCAAATGTTTGGAGAAGCTAGGGGGATACTTATACGCATACTATCTGCGAATGAGCCGGAGAAGTAAGATTTTCTGAGGAGGGAGAGCAAAGGCGGAAACTCTAGATGGCCCGAGCCTAGATTGGGGATCTTATTTCTAAATTTGTGACCAAATTAGTGATTACTGGAGTTAGGGGAGCAATACAAGCTATAAATCCTATCTATGGGAGTGATTATAGTGGAAATCGGTGAGTTAATTTGGCGCAGCCCGAGAAATCGCGGACCGCTCGATTCAGATCCAATCTGAGGAAGAACTAAGAAATTGCGAGAATAAGCTGGAGGGTGTAAGGAACTTACCGAAGAGGATTGGGGTAAGGCCTTGCGGAGACAGATAGCGCAAGATTCGTGCCCTTTCGTGACCGTTGGCCGGCGAATCGGAGGCTTGGCGGCGGATTCAGGAGCTGGAGCGGTTCGTGCGGTGGCGGAGCGCAAACGAAGTCGGATGGGCTCCGGCGAGATGCGTGGGGTTCCCGTGGTGGCACTCTGCGAGCTCGAGCTTGGGAAGAAGTGGAATGGGGGAAATGAGCCGTTAAGAGTTGGATTTGCTCATTGGTCTTTATTTATAACCGTCCGGGTGGAAAGGCTTGGCCTAACGGTCGAGACCCGGGGAATGCGGAGTAATTGGTGATTTCGAAATTTGAAAGGCACATTTTATGCGCAGGCCAATATGATCCAGAGAAAAAGGAAGGGGAAATTGCCTTCCCTGTATCAGCGGTAGTTATCAAGAAGGATGTGGAGTCAGGGAGTTTCCTATTGAGATTTAAGTTTGAGAGATTAAGGAAGAACCTAAAAAGAAGAGCCGGGTTTTTACCTGGCTTCCTTGGCGCCAGTCTCGGCTATTCATGGACGCGCTGCGTCTTAATCCTCATGTGTTTGCATCTGATATTTCTGTAGGGAATAGCCAGCGCTTCGAAGAGTAAATCTTGGAAGCCCAAGCTATTCTGGGGACTACTGATGAGGGGATAGTAACTCGGTATGCCAACCCCAGGTGTAATCCGGCCCAAACGGCGTATGGACCAAATCCGGCTAAGGACGCAGAAGCTTCTGGAAGGCCCAGGGCTTGTAAGGATCGTAACCCGGATTGTGGGTTACGATAAGGAAAGCTAGGATACGTATGTAGAGTTCGAGTAGGACTCAAGGAGCGCTTTGTATGGCGAGCCAAAGGGGGTATGAGTACTATATAAACCAACCCCTAGGCTTCGCCTGAGAGAGATTCAAGTCATAACTGTAACACCTATTATCGAGTATCCAGTATAATCATATCGAGATCCGGCGAGTTGTGTTCCGGCTCTTAGATTGCTTTTCGCCATGTCTTCCTTCAAGCTAAACCCTCTCCCAAATACCTGTGTCGACTTGCCCCTAGATCAGTTACCCCCGGTAACATCTGCCGTGATTATCCCACGACATAAGGTCTCCTAAGGTCAGGATGGCTCTGATACCAACTCTGTAAGGACCCCAGACCGGCAGTCTGAAACCCTACGTATGCATACATTCACGATCCCAGAAAGATCAGTCGTGAACAACATACACAGTTGGCACACAGAAATACATCATCCATTACACGAATACATAAAGGTATTACATAAAAGAACACATGATCAAGTTTAACGCAACTGCCACACAGGGCAGGCAACTTATCAAACACAGCGGAAGACAATTAAAAACACAACGTAGTTGAGCCCAAGTCACGCCTTAACCTACAGGCTGCTGACCCGGAGACGATCCTAGTTCGCAAAGCCGTCAGCTCCGTACTTCTCTTCATAGATCTCCTTTGGAGGCTCCTTCTCCAAATCTGATAAGTAGATACCAGGGGCGAAACCATAATGAGTACATTTGAATGTACTCAGCAAGACATCCATCATGTCACTTACCAAACATGCAAATATGCTTATATGGTGGAATAGGTAGGCTATAAATAGGGTTCACTACCAATGGTGTTCATATATGATGACACCACAGTTGCAGTCAGGTTAATCTGTATCTTCGTTGAAGAAGATACTTCAGAAGAAAATAATATAGTTTTATTTCTCTTGTAGATATCACATGTACAAGAGGTTTTGTAAAACTTTGTTAAAGAATATTTTCTCTTTGCAAAACTTCTTGGAATCAGTTTCCAGAATTCTTGCTTAGAGTAGAAAAGGTTTTCTTTGCAAAACATTTTTGTTTTATATAACATCATCTGGCTTTTCGTCATCGACGATACCTCCACGGTATAAGTTTCCATTCCTTTCCGAACTTCACAAGTTCAACACTTCCTTTCCAAAATTCCTTTTCAAAACTCCTTTTTGAAAACATTGACACAATGCTAGCTACATGGCCATTCAACTGTCCATATCCGAGGACGCGGCTTCTTCGAAAAAGTTATACTCTGCAGAGGTGTACACATCCACCAGATCCAGTACACCTCCCGTGAACAATCACGGAATGTAACAACAGTATGTAAACATCAGGTATCTGATCATAACCATCCACTATGTTCAAGCTAGAATATGCCTATCTCTCAGTTGAGTTTTACCACATCCCCAGCACCGAGCTAATCCCCGCCAAGCCAGGATGCCTCAACTGATGCATCCGGAGGGAAAATTAATCCCACACTTTATATGTCTCCACGACATTCGGTTCAGAGGATCGCATCCCCTATAGCACATTGAGATAGCACACACTAATAAGAACAAACTTCAAGTTAAGCCCCTTGCCCATGTTGGGGTAGGGTGGCAGTACGGTAAAGGTTGTCCGGCGAAGACTAGGTTATGTGTCATTTTTGAAAACACCACTTTCTCAAAAATGACCACTTCCACATTCCTCCGGAGAACAAGGATCCGCCTTTTCTCCGGGTTTTTCCGTAAAGCCTTTGTTTTGTAGAATCACAATTTTAGGTTGTACGCTTAGGGACTAGTATATTTGATGGTAATAAATACCATATGGTGGCTTATGGGCTTGGTATTACCAAGTTTAATTACTGGCATGATAGTAACCTATAATATAGTATAGTAGTAAATTCCACATAAAAAAATAGTTTTGATAATCAAGTTTTTGTAAAACTTCAGAGGTAAAACATGCATGATAGATAATGATAAGTATTGTATCAGCAAGCATCAGGATGGCTTGCCTGGTATCTCCTTGTGTCCCTGGTTTTGGAGTGACTGGAACTTGAAACAGATCTTCACGACACTTCCTTCCTCTTCGTTTTCTAACGTCGTAAAAGGAATAAAGGACACACATTCAGAACCAATCAAGGCAAGCAACCATACATAACAATACATACAGCAAGGAAATCTAATAATAACCAAATCACTCAATTATTAATTGAGGCAAACAATCAAACAATCCTACTTGGCAGAAATGCCATTTAATAAGACAACTTAAGGTTGGAGGAACATATCTCACAACCTCAATATCATGGATTCAGTGGGTGTGCCACTCTCATACCAAGATATTATTAAACCCAAAATACACTTAGTTTCACAAGGGTGAGACTACTAAAAGTATATAAAACATGCACAAAAATAAGCATGGCAATGGGTCTATCAACCACACCACCAAAAGAAAAAGGTAGCTATCTTACTAAGTCTAAATTCACATCAAGAATAAATAAGACACATGATTTGCAAAAGTTACTTTTACAAATCAGTGAGCCTACACAAGTGTAACAAGGTAATAGACTCATCACAAAACACACAATTTCTCATAGTGAGAACAATAGAAACAATGACTAAAAAGGAGGAATTCTATTGACATGTTTCTACTAAGGGTTTGCTATGCAAGCAAGCATAATAAGTAAAGTACTAAAATGCAAACAAGGAACCATGTTATCATAATGGGAATGAAAACATGTCCTCATGCAAGGATACACAAATATCCACCAAACACAAGTTGGCAGGAAAATAATTTAACACAACAACTGCTAAGGAAACTAGTACTACTCAAACATGAAGAATCAATGGATGCATTTCAATCAAGTAATTGAAATACAACCAGAGGGTCCATGTCATAAAAACAGGAGTGAAAAACATCTATACTTGCTATAACAAAAATATCCCATTGGATAAAGCAAGGTATCATTTTGCAGGGCGACTCCTATATACTAGTGGTAATAAAAAGGGCATTACTAGAGGAATCAAACAACACTCCAAAAATGGAATTTTCCTAGCAAGCCACACATGATTACAACCACTTACAAACAGAAGCATACCCATTTTTGTTTAGCACAAAAATTCCCAAAGCAAAAATACTAGGCACTCATTAGTTATGAATCTACATAAGAGAAATGCATCTAGTTTGGGGAAATAATGTTTCCACCAAAAATGCAATGACACCAGTGGGTGTTCCACTAGCATAACAAAGCATTAAGAGGTCACAAGGCCTCTGGTCATCTTGCTAAAAGTGAACAAAATACTAAACTAGCATCTAGTGCAATAACAATACTAGTAGAAAATAATAGGGTGCAAAAATAAGCAAGGCAATGCTACTCATGCTATTATTTTCACACAAGTGAAATCTCTAGGGATCAAGTACTCATAATAACATAATCAAAATGCTACTGGTCCTATGAATACAACACAAAAATATGTGGCTACACCACCACAAATTATTATGACAAAAATTCTACACATGAGAGAATTTTTCCAACATTTTCATATTGATGACTAAACTACTCATGCTTCTCTACCAACTCAAATGAAAGCTAGCAGAGGTGATACTAACAAAATATAAGTATCAACATGGTGCTGTATCTAATCTCTAAACAAAACAATCCAAGTGCTTGCACATAATTTATCACTCAAAAATACTATGCAAAATATTAACTAGAGATAAAACATATGCTATCAACATAAATCATATTTCTTCTCCACTCAAGTCCACACAATCTAACATGCTAAAATAGTTAAGTAACACTTATAAAACAAGTTCACACAACTTATACATGCTAGAAAACAATATTGCAACACAAAAATATAATCACAACAATTAATTAGCTAAAATGCCAAAATGGCAGAAATATGCAATTTAGAGATCTGTCCACCAAAATTTCTAGGATGCTTTAAAAATTAAACCCAGCTAGGTTTGGATAGCCCTAAACATATACAAGACCATCCGGTTGAGTTTGCATCAAAAATCATTTTTAATAATTTTATAAAAATCACCAAAGTGCTCTCTGGTGTTTTACCAAATTGCATGCCATTTCAAAAATACAATGAATTTGGAAGCAAGGTTGATTGCTCCTGTTAGGAAATTTCAAGGGCTTTCCAAATCAATTGGCCTCACTTCATTCTGAGTTGTGAAATAAAAATGGTGCTCATTTTGGTGTTTCTGGTACCTGTTGCCAAATCATTTTTCATTGCTAAAAAATCCATCCAAATGTAGATCTACAAATTGTATATGGTTTAGATTTAGTTGAGGTACCACTGTGAATTTTAGTTTGGTCAGATTCATATTTTAAGGTGCCTTTTTGAGCCAAAAGTAAACAAGTACTTCTCTGTGAAAAATTAAAAGGAAAACAAGCACAGATGGGCCAGATCTGAAATTTGGGCCGGCCAAATCTTCCTTTACCGCGGGGAAATCCACCCACAGACGCTGACCCGCGGGCCAGGGCGCCACGGGGGCAGCCACGCGGCACAGCGAGGCCCACGCGCCAGTTTGACCCCTACCGCGCGGGGTCAGCGCGCGCTGGCGTCAACGTGACGCCACCGCTGCGTCACCCGCCGGCGGGGAGATCTCCGGCGAGGCAATTCGAGCGCATCCGGTCACCAATCTGCAAAATGAAAACATCAACAAGATGCTTACGGCGAGGGGAATCATCTAGGGGATGGTTCGTTTCCTGGGAGTAAACGGAGGGCGGCCGGCGACAATGGTGCGGCGGCGGCCGGACTAGAGCACGTCTCGGCGTGGAATCCGTGGGCGGGGGAGGGGGAAAATAGGGTCGGGAGATGCGGCTGCTCACCCTGAACGCACGGGAGGGCTCGGCTAGGGCGGTGAAAGGCCGAGGCGACGGCGATTTGCCGCCGGAGCTCGTTGGGCTCGGCGAAGGGAACGGGATGGCGCGGCGTCTACGGGTCGTTTCGGCTCGATTCCTTCGGCACCGAGGGCCACCACGGCAAGGCGAAGACGATGGTGCTAACGGCTACCGGCGGCGAGCCTTCTACTGGCCGAATCGACGACGACCTCATTTCGGCTAGGGTTTGGTTGAAGATATTTCGAGGAGAGAGAGAGAGTGGGTTCAAGTGGGAGAGAGAGGGGGTAGATAGACACCACATGCACATGGGGGGCCTCTTTATCCTCCTCAATTCCTTCTCATCGAAGCAATGGAGTAGGGGTGCTGTTTGCTACAGAGAGCTAGAGGTAGAAGAAGGTGTGACTCAGCTTTCAATTTGGTCCCTGGAATTTACAGATAGGTCCCTGTCTTCTCTGTAAAAGGTTGTTTTCAACAAGCAAACAAAGTCAAACTTTTAAATCCTTTTGCCCAAAATTCTTATTAGTCTAGATGCACAACATATGTGAAAATTGGCTCAATTAGATAAACTTGATAATTCAAAGTTGTTCAAATTTGAATTCTTACACAAATGGACATTGAATTTATTAACCTACTTAGGAGCTTCCAAAAATGATAATTTTTGGCACACATTCCTTATTTGATGTGTTACTTATGTGGTAGAAAATTCAAGTCATTTTGAGTTACTTCATAGGACAAACTTGTTCAAATTTCAAAAAGGTGCTGTCAAGAAAACAGGGTTTTTTGGCAACTTAAACAATTCAAAAACTTGTGTCCTTTTGGTTTTCATCCTTATTTAAGATATAGATCACGTGGTATTTATTTCATAGCATTTGGAAAAAGTTTGTAGAACAAACTTGTTCAAAATTCCAATTGTTGCTGTGGAGAAAAACCATGTTTTCAGGACTTTAATGGATTCAATTTTTGGTCTCCTCTTGGGTGTGTTCCTTATTTGATATAAGGAAGCAATGGTATGAATTTCAAATCATTTTAAGAAAGTTTCCAATAGTAACTTATTTGAGTTTTCTGTTTCTGGAAATATTGGAATTTCTATTTAATAAAGCACTTGGCTTTTCTTTAGCAATGCTTTGCCAAAATATTTATATGACTAGAGATAGCAAGTCAATGCTCTCCAATACCTTTGTTTTTAATCTTGCAAGGTTGGAAAAACATTTGATAATATTTTGGTGAAGCATTTAAGAATGCCTCTTTTTCTGATAATCTTTTAGGGAAATTTTTATTAAGTGTTTCCTCTTTCTTAATTTAGGTCTTGGAATAATATTCAACATGTATGGGACTCATAAGATGTTTTTGGAAAACTCTTTGATCAATATTTACTTTAGAAAATATTGACAAAGTCATTGGAACAATATGTTGAATATTTTTATCATTGGAACAATATGTTGAATATTTTTAGTTTACTGCTTTGCTATCCTTTTTAAGTTTGTTTAGTTGCACTTAAACAAACACAAACAAACACAACCAAGTTTTATTAGTCAAGCAATTAGCAAAACAACTGTGTTAACAGGTATTCCAAAATTGGGATGTGACACATGTGCCAAGTCATCGAGATAAATCATTTAAAGGAGAAATACCACAATACCATGCTTCAATATGATGAAACAACACATGATTAATTTCAATGGCACATTAAGCACTCTCAGCTATTTGAGAATAGTCATGATACATCATATCCTACTAAGCAAAAAATTAAAATAACATCTAACATGACATATCAAAGCCTAAGCCACAGTCAAAACAAGCTTCCTATTGCACCACTATAAGCATGAAACATTTTACTCTTCTCCAACACCAATCAACTTATTCGAAACAAATCTCAAAGAAAATAAACATCAAACACCAAAGAGATCTAATCATATATAACTGAAGAAAACCAACAAGCTCAGAACAAAATTCGAGTGAAAAAAAGATCTAAACATAGTACTAGCAAAAACTAAACACTCACATAACAATAAGAGTAAAAACTAGAGTGTTCTAGGCAATAAAAATGGAGCGTGTTTCTCTACAAAATAAAAGTACTAGGATCCAACCAAAATCTACATAAAATAAAACAAAACTAGAAGCAAAATAATATGACCTTCCAAAAATAACACGTATCATGTGAAGCAATAGAAAAATAGTGTTTGGAAAGAAACATGATATGTTTGTTGATGAAGAAGAGGATGCCTTGGGCATCCCCGATCTTTGATGCTTGTACTTCTTGGATATATCTTGGGGTGACATGGGCATCCCCAAGCTTTAGATTTTTTCCATCCTTCATATCATCACATCATACTTCTCTCCCTACACTTGAAAACTTCCTCCACCAAAACTTCTCATAATCTTCATTAGTAATGTTAGTGTAATCAAAATAATAAATCCACTTGGTTCAGGTTCAACACAAGTCTAAAACTCAATTAAAAACATTAGATATTGTCACAAATTGTTTTAAAACTCTTCTACTCAAAAGAGCACCAAAAGAAAGAGATTAAGACGCAAATGCAAATATTGGCAGAAATCTGCCAAAGCGGAACAGTCGGTAAAGATGAATCTTTTTGAAAATCTTCTGTTGCTCAAATAAAAAAGTTGGAAACTAACGAAAGTTAGATAACAACCTGGGTCGTGTGTCTCTTTTTTTCGAAGTAACCAGACGTACTGGCTGAGAGAAGTATTTTTTTTGGTAGCAGCCTAGAAATCTGTTTCAGAACAGCAACTTCCCCAAATTGCACTACCTCTCTATTAGAGGTTACTCTTTGCACAAAAACAAAATAGAAAGGATAAGGACAGGTTTCTATAGAGGTAACACCTTCCAAGACACAAAAGTAACAAAAGAAAACAGAAGAACACAAAAATAAAATGAAGGAAAACAAAGTGGGTTGCCTCCCTCAAGCGCTTTTCTTTAACGCCTTTTAGCTATACATGAAGAACGAATCAAGTATTATCAATAGAATAATGGGCAATCCTCACAAGGTAATTAAAATGTAACTTTGTTCAATTTCTAGGGAAATGTTCCATGCCATTTTTAAGGAGAAACTGAAATCTTATAATTCCTTCTTTCATATCAATAATATCACCAATGGTGCGAAGAAAAGGTCTCCCCGGAATGATATGACAATAAGCATTGCATTCAATATCCAAAATAAGAAAATAAATGGAGACATAATTATCATCAGCAATAATAAGAACATCGTCAATCCTTCCCAAAGGTCTTTTAAAAGTGGAGTCTATAAGATGCACTCCCAAAATACCCTCATCCAATGGTTTCAAATCAAGCATATCATATAAAATTTTAGGCATAATAGAAGAACTTTCACCAAGATAACACAAAGAATTGCAATCAAAATCATTCACTCTTATTATAATAGTGGGATCCCAACCATCTTGTAATTTTCTAGGAATAGAGGCTTCAAGTTTGAGCCTTTCTTCTTTAGCTTCAATGAGAGCATCAGTGATATGTTTAGTGAAAGCAATATTTATCTTACTAGCATTAGGATCTTTAGATAATTCTTGTAAGAACTTAATAAACTAAGATGTAACATCCCAAGTATGAAACAATCCCAAATTGTTTGCTTCTTGCTAAATTTTTGTTCTGCATCATGCATCATAAACTTTTGCATTTGTCTTCTAGTGTTTTCAATTGTAATTCAAATTCAAATCCATTTCATACTTGGCATGTTCCAATTGTGAATTCAAATTAAAATTTTGCAAACATTTTCAATTCAAGAAGAAATTCATAATTGTTTGGAATTGTGGAATGATATTGATTAATTCAAAATTCCATTCTTTTGAAACCCTATTTGAAACTCAAATGACAAAATTCAAATCAATTTGCAGTTTGAAATTTTGAAAACAAAGTTAACACTTTGGGCTTTGCTGTTTTGTAACTCAACAAAAATAGTTCAGAAATGGAAGCCCCATTCCTATTCTTTTTCTCTTTTCTTTCCTACAAAAAAGAAAAGGTGAACAGAAAAAAAATAGAAACAGAAAAAACAAAAAAAAGGGGGGGGAGGGCAGGCAAGCCCAATTGGGCTGAGCCCACCACACCCCCACGAGGCCAAACCCCCACGTTCGGTGTCGTGTTCCTCCTCTGTACGGAGACAGAGGAGAGGAGACATCCCCCACCGAGCAGGAGCTCCACCTGCTCCCCTCCTCCTATTTCTACCCCCTCTCCCCACCGAAACCCTAGCGTTCTCCTTCCTCCTCTTGCCTCCGCCGCCGTTCTCTCCTTTTTTTCCCTCCACGATTTTTCCTCTCTGTACCTGTTCCCTCCACCGCGGCCATGGCCGGAAGTTGAAGCTCCCCTCGCCGCCGTTCTACCCACAGTCGAGGCTCCCTCTTCGCGGGAACGGAAAGCCCTCGCCGTCCTCTTCCGATTCGCTTCCAGGGAGGAGCCCCTGGAGCCGCGGATCGCTGCCGCCAAGCCGCCGTCGCTGCCGTCTGCTCCGCCACGACCATCTCCCTCCTCGTAGCTGCTCCTGCTCGCCTAGCCCACGGTGAGCTCGCCCCTCTGCCCCTTTCTCCTTTCCCCTCCGCGAGCAGGGCGAGCGCACGCCCGTGCCGCGCACCCCCCGGCGCCCTCGCCCGCCGAGCGCCGCCTCGCGCGGTCGTCGCCGTCGTCTCTGTTCCTCGTCGGTTCAGGTAACTGAACGAAGTTCAGTTTCGACAGTAATGCCCGAAGCGTTACCTCAAAACCCTGCGCGGTCTAGTACTAGCACAAACCGATCGACAGCCCAGTGGCTGCGCACCTGCACCGCACAGCGCAGGGTCGCGGGATCGAATCCCCCCCCCCCCCCCCGCGCAGATAAAACCCACTTTTTCCTATTTATTTTTCCAGATCAAGATCCAATCCCTTTTCGCACACAAGTCCCTGTAATTATTTTCTAGGTCCCTGGTTATTTTAATTAACCATAAAAATGCTTAAAACTTTGTAATTTAATAACTTTTGCTAGGAAACTCAAAATGCAAAACTTTCAACATGAAAACCACTCCATTTTAAATGCTCTACACGAATATCAACTTTATTTCTGGTTTTAAATAAATTAAAATGCTGAAAACATTTGTTACTTGTTAAATGCCTTAAATATTGCAAAATTCATAACTTGGGCATAAAAATTCCAAATTCAACAAACTAAATATGTTTTCCATACCAAATTAAATTATCTAAATGTTAACACCATTTGTATACTGTTTTGAACCTTTCAAATGGTTTCAAAAATTCAAATTCAAACAACTCTTTCAAATTTGGTCAAATTCATAACTAATTCAAATTTAATTCAAATGGCACATATAAAATATGTTTTCCATTCCATTTTTCATGAACTTTGCAAATATCAACTTTGTGTTCTGTTTTAAATAAATTAAATTGCTGAAAACAACTGTTTCTTATTTAATGCATTTAAAATTGTCAAATTAATAACTTGCTCATTTTAAATCCTTTTTCAACAAATGAAATATGTATTCCATCTAAAATTTTGTGTTCTTTCCAAATATGAATTTTGTTATCTGTTTTGAACAATTAAAAATTGGTGAAAACAATAAATGTTTGTGTAACTCATTTAAGAAGCCAAATTTCATAACTTAATAAATAAAATTCCAAACTTGGTAAACAACATTTCAAATTGAAGCTATTGTTGTTTTCTTATTGTTTTCATCATCCATGCATCATTCTAATCAACTTTCACATGATGGTTAATTGTAGATCATTTAATTCAACATTAATTCATGGGCCTTTCCATATGCAATCCAAATTGCATATGGGCCCATTTAAATATGTTTACCATGTCAACTAGCTTATCTTGATGCATCAATTATATTGTCATGCATCATCCCATGTTTGTGAATTATGCCATGTTATTGATTGCTTGTCTCTCTTTGTTGTTTGTTTGCTTCTTCTCGAATAGACGACGACGTTGAGACAGACGAGGTTTACGACACTACTTCAGAGGAGTTAGCCCAGTACCAGGCTACTGAGTTTGCAGGCAAGTATTCACTCACATGAACCATTGTGTCCTTTCCACACTGGATACCGATACTTTCCGTTGTCTATCCTTCTAGCCTTAAGATTCGTTGCTTGTGTTCCGATCCTATCACATGTTATCCTGAAACCCTGATATAGCCTATCCTCCACACCTATAACCATGTTGCTTGTTGCCTGTGTCTTACTAGCATGCTTAGGGTTGTTTATGCTCGAGTCTGATGTCCGTTATTTCTGTTACCATAATTATTATGTTCTGGGGGCTCAATGTTTAAACAACAACCTGATAATGTTTGAGGTAATGCTAATTTGATGATAAGGCACCGGCAGGAGGCCGGGTATGGTTTTGAGGCCTGCTAGTGTCGAACTCAGGAAAAGTTCTTGTCCTCTGGATCCATGTTGAGCGTGCTAACCGCATGTGGGAAGCGTGTATGGGCGCCGCCCGCAACTCTGATTCGATTCACATCTCGTCCAAATCGCCACACTTAGTTCGGGCTTTCCATCTGATGCACGCATATGCAGGTACGAACCCTCGGCGCCAGGGTGGAACTTTTGTAGTCGGCATTTAGGGCGGCGTGGTCTTCCAGTGCTATGAGGGTCCCCCTTTTCTTCGTGGGGGCTCGATTAGCTGCACACGCACAGCACGTGGTCTTTGGGCTTGATGCGAAGAAGAGTTGGGTTGTGTTGAGTGTCTCGCTTGGTGGGTTTGATCCCCGTCTGGCGGGATATTCTTACGTGTACGGCCAAATTGGTGCACCCCTGCAGGGTTAAATCTTCTCGAGAAGCCGTGTTGTCCGCGGTTATGGATGACTTGGTGATAGGGCTGGCTAACAAGGATTAGACAACTTACACCGAATTAATACTAATTTTGACTAGTAATAGACTTATTGACACAATAACTTGAACCTTCATTAATCCAACTGTGTGGGTTATCCTCGGATTGCTTCTTTGGATAAGGGGCGAGATCCAGGATGGGTTTGTTTGAGGATAGTGGTAGTTGGTTCCGATGCGCTATCTTATCCCTTTCTGTTAGCCGGATGTTGTAGCGTGTCTCTGTAGTTGGTTAGGCAGCCTGCTGCCGCATCTTTGTATCACCTATCTTCCGTTGAACCCAAAGCATCTGTACTTGGTGTTGCCGGGTACACTTTGGTATCTTGTGCGTCTTGCTTGCCAGTACTCGTCTGTACTAACCCATTTGGGGCTGCGTGTTCTGCAGACTACGTTTCCGAGGATCCCCATGGTGGCTACTACGTGGAGTATGACGAGGCTGCTGACGAGTAGATAGCGGACCCGGGCAGGATCCGAGACTTCGTGGATGGGCTCCGTACTTTTCGTTTCCGGCCTCTTAGGCCTATTTGGATCTTGTCTGTACTCAGACACTTTGGATGCTTCCGCTGTGATGTAATGATGACTTGTTGGGACATGTGTCCTCTGCATGACTGTATTTGCTATCTCTGCTCTAGTGAGAGCTATTTGCCACTTATTTCTATTTCTTTGTGTCTTAGAGATTTGTTGTGATATCACTTGTTCAAATGCCGTTGACGTACCATGTGTGTATGTTATGAAGTACGTCAATGGAAGTATTCGGATTCCTATGGGATGGTTTGCGCAGACGATGAATAGTAGAGTTTGGTTGTCACACGTTTACGTGTTGGCCTACTCGTAAGAGGTGCGGGTGCAGGTAGGCCCCGTAATCCAATCATCTACTATTTAGCGGGCTGTGAGTATCCTCTAGAAGTCCGGGTGCGACATAAGAGATGGTGCAATTATCAAAATCAAGGTTATCATCCTCCAACATGGTGGGAAAAATTTATCCTAAAGTCATATTATCCTCAATCCCACTTGCAACAATTTTCTCACTAGAAATATTTTTAATCTCCAAACTTTTGTGACTCCTTCTACCTAAAGTCATGACCTCTAAAATCCCATTTGTTTTGACATCAACATGTTTATAAGCATTAGGATACTCATTGGTACTGAAATTTTTCATTTCTTCAAAGGGTTGGATGGTATACATTTTAACATGCTCACTTGTAGCAGTTTTTTCAGCAATTTTAGCTTCTCTTGCTTTTCTAGCACGTATTTGAGCAAACATTCTCATGTTTTTATTTATTTGAACTTTTATAGAATTTATAGGTTCATTTTCTTGGCCTCAAGAGGTGTAGTACTAATTTTTTAAATTTATACATCATGAGCAAGACTATCAACTTTCAGCACAAGATTATCTAGTTTTGCAAGCCTTTCATCAACAGTTTTATTGACATCTTTTTGTGTAGTGATAAATTATTTAAGCATGTTCTAAAGATCAGAGGTGGAACCTGTAGGATTTTTGTAATAATTTCCATATGAATTACCATTATTATTAGGATATGGCCTATAGTTGTTACCACTAAAATTATTCTTGTAAGCATTGTTGTCGAAATTGTTTCTAGCAATAAAATTCACATAAATTTGAACATTCTCATTAGCAACCAGAGAGTTCAAGGGAACATTTTTAGGATTTATAGGCACTTGTTTAGCTAGCAAAGAAGCAAGTATATCAATTTTATCACTCAAATAAGAGACCTCCTCAACATAATTTACCTTTTTACCTGTTGGAGCCCTTTGTGTGTGCCATTGGGAATAACTTGTCATCAGATCATCCGATAACTTGTTTGCTAAACCTAAAAATGAGGTTCATGAAGGTTCCTCCCGCAGCTGAATCCAATAAATTCCTTGAATAAAAATTTAATCATGCATAAAAAGTTTGGGCAACCGTCCATGTAGTTAGTCCGTGTGTGGGACAATTCTTAACCATGGTTTTCATTATTTCCCCAGCTTGAGCAACATGTTCATTATAATTTTGTCTAAACTTTATGATGTTACTCCTCAGTTGTATAATTTTTGCATGTGGATAATACTTCCCAATAAAATCATATTTGCATTTAGTCCAAGAATCAATGCTATTTTTAGGCAAAGACAACAACCATTCTTTAGCTCTTACACTTAATGAGAAAGGGAGCAATCATAATTTCACGATATCACCATCTAACTCTTTATATTTTTGCATGTCACATAACTCAAAAAAAAAATTATTTAAATGAGAGGTAACATCTTCTCCAAATACCAGAAAATTGATCTTTCATGAGAAGATTCAACAAAGCAGGTTTCATAGGAATCTTCTCTAGTAGCAGGTGGAGAAATTGGTGTGCATATGAAATCATTATTATTGGTACTAGTTAAGTCACAAATCTTGGTAGTATAATTGGTATCCATGCTTGCAAGATAACATAAAATAAACTAACAACACAAATAAAAGACTACAAACTAGAGAACTAATTTTATTTGGGTATTTGATAAAGAGAAAACAAGACTAAACAAAAGTAAACTAAGAAAAAATAAAGCAAATGAAAGAGAGTGAAAGTGTGAGACTCCCCTTGCAGCAAGCTAGAAGTCCCTAGCAACGGCCCCAAAAAAAGTTACTTGATGCTGACGTGATCACACGCTCGTTGGGAGACCCCAAGCGGAAGGTATGATGTAGTCTAGCAGAAATTTTTCCCCCAATTAAGGAACCGGGGTTATCGAACCATTAGGACTTCGTAGTCCTAAATAAGGTTGCTTGTTGCACGCGGGATCAAAAAACGTGGACCTGCACACAAAACACAAACTCTCTATTGCTCCAACTTTCCAGAAGGTTGTCAATCTTTCGGTCTTGCTGAAAACGAGAGAATTAAATGTATAGAGTCTTGGAAAACAATAATATTTAAAAAAGGAACATCGAGGAAACAATTATGAAAAGTGATATAGGTTCTAACCTTCTAGGCATTACGTAAAGGCATATGGACCGCTATCCAGCATGCATCCATATCTAACAGTCCACCTCAAGAAAGCTATCCAGCAAATCTCTCTGGTATTAAGTTGCAGCAACGAAGTGATTGCTTTGTTTGCAACAGAAAAATGCATTAAGAACAATACGTAATGTAAGCAGTGGTCCTCGTCCATAGACAAGAGCACCGATGTTTTCTCCCTACTAGCAACAACACATCCCCCATCCATCACATTTTTGCCACTCGATCACAGATGTAAGGGAGGCATGAACCTACCATCAAGCATATAAACCCTCTCTTGGAGGTGAAAACAACTATGCGGCCAAGGTAATCACAAACACCGGAGAGCATTGTAAGACAAGATTAAAACTCTCAACAAATATAAGTGAAGCATCTCAGATTGAAATGAATAAAATAATCATAATCTCATGGTTCATTGGATCCCAGCAAACACACCATGCACAATTACATAACGATGGTCTCAATCATGTGAGGCAGCTCACGAGACTCTAAACATGGAGACATAGGGAGAGAACAACCATCTAGCTACTGCTATGGACCCGTAGTCCCGAGATGAACCATTCACGCTTCTGTCCGGAGACGATCATGGTGATGAAGGGGCCTCCGATGACGACTCCCCTCTCTGGCAGGGTGCCGAAACAGGGCTGTAGAAGCCCTAGATTGGACTATCGAGGTGACAGCGGCTCAGTGTAGGTTTCGTGGAAAATAACTATATCCCCAAAGTTTTTAGGGTTGAAGGCAATTTATGGGCGTAGAGGCACCGAGAGGCGATCCCCAAGGGGCCCACTAGGCGTGGCCTAGGGTGGGGCCACGCAGGGCCGGCCCTGAGGGGGGCAGGGTGGTTGACCGCCCCGGGCCCCCCAAATCCAGAGGCCCCGCTCCAGATGTGTAAAACGTACATCGTATGGCTGTTGCATGCTATGTATTGTCACAGAGAAAAATGAAACGATGACTGCGGGGGTAACGATGGTAAGAAAGGGAAGCCTTATGCGCTAGTGGGCTATGGTGTTGCGGCCGCTGCCGGAACATTTCGATCGCTGGTTCACGCAGTAGGGAATCAATCACATCAGCCGTCAGACAGTGTCGAGCGAGCGTATACGAGAGAGGCCGCGCGCCAATACCGTTGTAGATGTTGTAACAGTTCCAATACCGCTTTGGCTCTTCTCCTTTTCCCCTCCAGGCGTGATACACGCTAACAAAGATCATCAATTTGATCAGTCTGAGGTATATACCCCTAATACCTACTTACACATACATGATGCATAGTTGGTACGATTCATTTTCAGTATTTGATGTAAGTGTTATGTCATTTATAGATTACAAAGTATCAATCCGACAACACTAAAAATAAAAGAGCAAAACATGTGTATGAATTATTTCAATCATAATCATAGAGAGGAACTATTAAAAAAACTAAGAGACAATATTTTTTATTCGACATCCGATAATCACAGAGTCGAGATATCTACAAATTATTTGATGACATTGTCTCCAGAAATGTTAGAAGAAATTCTAAATTTTCAAATTGCTTATTGGTCCATTTAAGTTTTAACAATATAAAATTTACATGTATATTCGTTGTTATTTCTGTGATGTCTATATATGGGGGGATTTGACGATTTGCCATGTTTTACTTTGCAATTTGATTATTTGCCACATGATGTCTCACTGACATGTGGTGGTCACAGGGAAAATAATCAAATTTCACACGTAAAGTGTGGCAAATCATCAAATATCCCCTATATGAAGGGGCCCAAATTTTAGTTTCGCCCCGGGCCCCCAAAATCTCAAGACCGGCCCTGGGGCCACGTCTGGCACCCTCCTGGGGCCCCCGACTCTTCTTTGTACTCCGTCTCCATTCCGGGTGAAAATGATCTCCGTGGATTTTCAGCCCTTTCCGAGAATATTTTCTTAAGAACTTTTCTAAAATAGAAAATAGCAACCGGCCTAGGGCTTCTTGTCAATAGGATAGTTTGTGAAACATCCGGAAAACATAGTAAAACGAAAGAAAACATGTGGAAAACAAAAGGTATTGGGTAGAAAACAAGCATAAAGCAACAAAAAAATGTAGATACGTTTGCAACGTATCAAGGACCAACAACCTCAATGGCTCCAATGAACCCTAGAGTACAAGCACATCTCGCAGATCAAGGGGGAAATCAAATCTACTTGGTAGGAATGTGTATCTAGGTCTTCTCCCTCAAATCCCCAAAGGGTAGAGTGTTTGATTGGCTAGGTAGAGAGATCTCGGGAGATGAAGCTCATGAACATGGGGGGTATTTTAGTTCTGATCGTGGTAGCTTGAGGTTAAAGAAGGTGGGGGTATTTAACCCCCCCCCCCCCCCCCCGCCCACAATTGTAGTCCTTGCAAGATTATTCTGAAACCTCGGAGGATTATCCGGTGGGAGTTGGGGCCGGATATTCCTGTTACTGAAATATTCAGGGCCTACTGAAATCTATGGCCAAATATCCGTCCCATTCCAGTGGCTTGCGCACTTTGGTCCTTAGCCATTTCAAATAATCCTGGGTAACAAAATGTCCGGGGAAAATATCAGGCCTAAATATCCGTCCGATACAGTGCTTCGCTCACTAAAGTCCTTAGTGAAATTCCTAGAAGTCCGGATCATCCGGGGCAACTGGACACCATATTATCTACCCTGGAAGCTGCATTTTTGACAGATTATCATAGATTGCTCTTTTTCCTTATTTATCTTTGTGTTCCTGCATCACTAAATATATGCTTAGATTCTCACTAGTGTTGTTAACTAACACACAAAATATAGGGGGTTAAGAAATTGTTCTTTCACTCATGGATGCCTGGTGGCTATGGGGCCCACCCACAACTCAACTTTGGACTCCGCCTTTGTTCCGGTAAAAAATGATCTCCGCAGATTTTCAGGACTTTTGGCGAATATTTCCTTCAGAGTTTTTCTGAAATACAAAAATAGTAGAAAACATGAACTAGCTCTAGGCACTTGGTTAATAGGTTAGTCCATGAAAATGACCATAAAATGAAGGAAAATATGTTGGAAACATATGGTAATTGGTAGAAAACAAGCATGGAGCATCAAAAATTATAAGTATGTTTGGGATGTATCAGCATCGTCAAGCTTAACTCCTGCTCGTTCTCGAGTAGGTAAGTGATAACAAAGATAATTTTTGAGTGGACATGATGCCAACACAAACATGATCAATCAATATGGAAATCATTGTAATATGAGATCAAACCACTTTAACAAAGACATAATACATGTTATTTGAATAGTGTAAACTTAGCAACTAAGTTGGAACATGAATATAACACAAATAAATGACAAGAAGTAATGATACATTGAAAGTGATATGTTTTTTTATCATAATAAAAGTATGGTAGAGTGGTATCTTGCTTGTCCTCTCCAAAGTTCAAGTGTTGACTACATACAAATAATTTTAGAACAAGCAACATCATAATCATAATCCAATCAATAATAAATTTTGGGACTATGCATATTATACTCAGAATGAAAATTATGCTCTCCTAATAGGCGCATTAAGTAAGAAGGTGGAGACTCAACATAAAAGGTAAAGAAAGGCTCTTCACAGAGTGAAGCAGGGATCACTCATGTGCTAGAGATTTTATTTTGTAAAACAAAAATATTAAAAATATGATTTTGTAAGAGGTTTGTGTTTATATCAACAGATGATAATAAATGATTTATTATCTTTCCATGTCAAATGGTTTTGAAGAGCGGCTCCTAAATGATTTATTATCTTTCCATGTCAAATGGTTTTGAAGAGCGGCTCCCATAGAGGAACGATAAAATTCCTCTTATCCTTTGTTTACAAAGCTATGTTTGACTAATTTCTCAGGAACAAAGTGCGAGGAGATTGATTGTGATCGTTGTATTTTATCTTTTGTGGGCTAGGCACCCGTTGGCAGCTCTTTTTGCAGTATTCGGTACACGCACATTATGCATGCAAGTCAAGAGGTAGATAAGTCACACCTGGATGTTGCGTCTACGAAGTAAATATAAGACCCGTGGATCAATTCCACCGGCATGGGAACCGCACTGACTGCGCTTATCGTGTTAAAATTCTGGCATACGGCATGATGGAAAATTCTGACGGACGCATCGGGTACCTTTTCTGTCACTCGAGTTTGACTCGGTAAGGCCTCCACGACGCGAGCCGAGCTGCCCCAATTCATTCCAAGTTCGAGCACATGGGCTCGAATTTGAAGTATATTAACGCGGTCTTTCCCAAGATCAATTAGCTGGTCCCGATCCGTTGAGTGCACCGGACGAGTTAAATTGTTTTTCCTCGAGATGCAACTTACTCTATTTCGCAGGACGTCGAGTCGAGGAACTTCCGACTCGATTACTTCCCTCTTCATGAATGTCAACTACGACTACTTGATACTCGAATGTAGTTCTCTAGCTAACTCTAAGACTTGGCTAGACACTCGTCTACTGACGTGGGCATACCCTAGCGGGTACCCACTGTGGTATACCTTGTTCGGTCCATGTGAAGGCATGCCAAGTGGCCTGCTTGGAGTTATGAAGCCCAGGCCCATGAAGCTACGAATCAACCCACTTCGGGTCCTTGGAGTGGGAAGGAAGACATGAATAACTTAGGGTTTCACCCTACCTAGTAACCGAATCGGTCACGACACCCGGGATCTAGCCTCCTATATAAAGGCCAAGAGGGGTCGCCTATCGGGGAGACTCATACGCGTACACCTTGTGACAGATTCAATTTTCTCTGCGTTGCCTTTGTAGCACCTTGTAACCTTGAAACCAATACAGTCCACACAACCAGGAGTAGGGGTTTTACCTTCACGAGGGCCCTGGAACTGGGTAAATTGCGCCCCTCTCCTCTTTAGCCGTCGAGTTCACCAGTGCCTACGTCTTCCCCTCTCATGAAACCCTAATACCTCAAGTATGGGATTTACCGTGGTGACCGCATGATAATGAGCTTTAGAGCGTGTATAATGGTATTAACTTAGCAATGCAACCTAAGATAATTGCTGAGTTGGCGGAGAAAAACGGAAAAATAGACGCCAGCCTTCTCTTAGCTAAGAGACCATCTCTTAGCACCAACTGTCTCACCAAATATTTAGAATATCTTGTTATTAGAGATAAGACTAAAAATAACCCATTATGCAACTTTTCTTTGCCATATCTTATTACATAGCCAAATTGAAGATAAAACAGACTTATCAACCATTATGTTAGACTTAATGTACCATACGTATACGGTATGGAGTAGTACTCCAACCGTATACGTACACCCCATGTATCATGCCACGTAGGGGTCTATTCCCTACTCTATAAACACGCAACTGATGCCCCCCACGGGGTAAGCATCATTCCACCAAATCCAAGATGGTATTAGAGCCTTCTTCCTCACCAAAACCCTAGCTGCCGAAAAACCTACCGCCGCCGCCACCAGGATCTCATCTGTCCGGCCGCTGCCGCCCTCAAAGCCAAAAACCAAACCACAAACAAAACCGGCCACTCCTCAGGCTCTCTGTCGTCGCCTCCGTCCACACCAAAAACCCCAAGATCCCAAAACTACAACCACAACCGAAACCAAAACCAAAAACCCAATACCTCAAAACCCCTCTTCAATGGCGAGCTCCTTGGTTCCCTCTGTTGCCGTCCTGCTTGATGCCCCCCATCGCAAAAACTGACGCACACGAACTTCTTGTTTTGGAAGACACTGGTATCCCCTGCTCTCCGTGGATCCCAAGTCATGGAGCTCCTCGATGGATCCGATCGGGCACACGCACGCATGATGGAGGTTGACGACGGTGAGAACAAGCGCAAGAGGGTGATCAACCCCGACTATGCACCATGGATCGCACGCGATCGAGCGGTACTCACCTACCTCCTCAATTCCCTCTCCCCCGACATCCTCGCGCATGTTGTCGGGCTGGAGACATCGGCTGCCGTCTGGTCTGTTATCATGTCCATGTTCTCTACACAGAGTATGTCCAAGGTGAATCATCTTCGGACATCCCTCAGCAGCACAAAGAAAGGCACTCTCACAACATCCCAATACTTTTCAAAGATGAAGAGTTTCAGCTCCGAGCTCCTTGCTCTCGTAAAACAAGTAGATGATCCTGAACTAGTTGGCTACATTCTGAATGGGCTAGATGGGTCTTACAACAACGTTGTCGCAGCTGTCCACGGCAATCCCCACACTACTCTTGAGGAACTTTATGATCAGATATGTGCACATGATCTTAGGACAAACATGCTCCAGGAATCGGGGGACTCCTTCACCTCCTCTGCAAACTTGGTGCGCCGCAGAGGACGTGGTGACCGCAGTGACCGCGACAGGGACATGGATCGTGACCGGGGAGGATACCGTGGCCGTGATGATGACTGTGGTGACCGTGGCTATGACCGTGGTGACCACGGGTATGATCGTCGTGATGACGACCGTGGTGACCGTGGCTATGACCGTGGTGATCGCGGGTATGCTCGTCGCGGATATGACGACACATCACATCGCCGCTCGGATGGTGATCGCTCCCGTGATGGCCGATATGGTGACCGCCGTCGTGACAGCCGAGATGGGCGCCGCCGTGACCGCGCTCCTACACCCTATGTGGATGTCACCTGCCAGATTTCTAAAATCCACGGTCATCCTGCAAGCGATTGCTGGTGGCGCTACAAGCAGAACAGGGATGATTCTGATGATGAGCATGATCGTGGCAATGATCGCAAGGAGAAAACAGCCAACATTGCCTCTTATGGAGTTGATACAAACTGGTACCCGGACACTGGCGCTACTGATCACATTACTGCACAACTAAACAAGCTATCTACGCATGAGAAGTACATGGGCCGTGAACAAGTCAACACTGCAGATGGTAATTGTATGAACATCTCTCACATTGGTCATTCAGTTTTGCACATTCCCAATAGTTCACTCCTTCTTAACAATGTCTTGCATGTTCCAAATTCATCCAAAAATTTGCTCTCTGTCCACAAACTTACATTAGATAATGATGTATTCATAGAGTTTCACCCATTTTTTCTTTTTGGTTAAGGATCAGGAAACCAAGCAAACTCTGTTCCAAGGACCATGCCGTGATGGCCTCTACCCACTAGTTCCCATATCCAGTGGATCCTCCAAGCAAGCCTGTCTCATAATAAAGCCATCGTCTTCTACGTGGCATCGCCGTCTAGGACACCCCTCTTCGTTTGTGGTGAAGCCAATTCTTAGAAAAAATGAACTCCCTTATTATCCTGAAATAAATCTCTATGTTTGTGATGCTTGTCAACTTGGCAAGAGTCATCAGTTGCCATGTCCCACTTCCACTAGTGTTTCCACTGTTCCATTGGAACAAGTGTTCTCTGATGTATGGGGTCCAGCACCTACTTCTGTTGGCAAACATTGTTATTAGTTAGTTTCATTGATGATTATAGCAAATTCACTTGGATTTATTTTCTCAAAACTCGTGGTGAAGTTTATCAAGTTTTCCTCAATTTTCAGCAATTGGTTGAAGGAAAATTTGATAGGAAAATTAAAACTATGCAAACTGATTGGGGAGGAGAATATGAAAAGCTCAATAGTTTCTTTAAAACAGTAGGCATCTCTCATCATGTCTCATGTCCACATGCTCATCAACAAAATGGTTCTGCTGAACGTAAACATCGCCACATTGTTGAAGTTGGACTATCTTTGCTTGCTAATGCATCTACGCCACTGAAATTCTGGGATGAAGCTTTTCTTACAGCTACTTTTATCATAAATTTACTCCCTAGTAAAGTCCTTAATTTTGACACCCCGGTTGAGCGTTTACTTCACACCAAACCCAATTATGAATCCCTTCGTATTTTTGGGTGTGATTGTTGGCCTAATCTTCGTCCATACAATACTCGCAAACTTGCTTTTCGCTCCACACGTTGTGTGTTTCTTGGGTATAGTCCCCTTCACAAAGGAGTAAAGTGTCTTGATCCTACCACCGGGCGTGTTTATATATCTCGAGATGTAGTCTTTGATGAAAACGTTTTCCCGTTTGCCTCTCTACATCCAAATGTTGGGAAACGTCTTAGAGCTGAAATTTTACTTGTACCACAAGAATCTTCTTCCGCTTCAGAAACTAATGGGAATGTTCAAACTAATGCTTTTGTGAATTTACCTATCATACCTGTTGTCACTAAGCCTGGTCAAGCACATGTGGAAAACACTACTACGGAGACTAGCACTCTCGGCTCAGAGTCCACAGAAGAAAATTCGAGTCAAAATGATGCATATTTGGAGCAAAACGAGCATGAAATCAACTCATCACGCCGAGACGAAACTGGCGCAGGATCCCGTGCTGATCCTGGATCCTCCTCGGATCGCGCGCACGGTGATCCCGATGTTGATTTTGTCAGCTCTGCCTCGTCGCTTTCCGCGCCTCCATCGCCCGCTCCGTCCCCGCCACGTGCTCCCTCTGGCGGGCCAGCAGACAGCCCGGTCTCCCCTCCAGCCGATCGCGCCCCCGACACTGCCCAGGACATCCCACCCACCAGGTGCTCCTCCCACCACTCCAGCTCCGCCACGTCACGCCCAGCTGCATGCGAGACCACCGGATCTTCTGCGCAGCCATCCTCTACGTCTTCCGATGCTGCTGCTGCCTCGGATACCAGCGGATCCTCTACATCTGCTAATTCCGCATCTGATTCTGCACCTGGTTCACGCACCCGTCTTCGACAAGGTATAACTAAACCCCGTTTAATAACCGATGGCACTGCTCGTTATAATGTCACTCGTGGCCGTGTACGGTATGGTTTGCTTACCTCCACAGGTGAACCACGCTCTCTTGCGGAAGCACTTGATCATCCTGAGTGGCGACAGGCAATGAAATAAGAACATGATGCTCTAATGCAAAATCACACCTGGCACTTAGTTCCTCCTAGTTCCAGTCATAATCTTATTGATTGTAAGTGGGTATATAGAATCAAAAGACGTGCTGATGGTACCATTGACAGATACAAAGCTCGTCTTGTTGCTAAGAGCTTCAAGCAAAGGTATGGCATTGACTATGAAGATACTTTTAGCCCTGTTGTTAAAGCAGCCACTATCGGAACTGTTCTAGCAGTTGCAGTTTCCATAGGTTGGACTTTAAGGCAGCTTGATGTTAAGAACGTGTTCTTACATGGTGTTCTTGAGGAAGATGTGTACATGAAACAACCACCTAGTTTCGAAGACAAATACACTCCCAATTATATCTGCAAACTTGACAAGGCCCTTTATGGTTTGAAACAAGCCCCTCGAGCGTGGGTTGCTCGTTTGAGTTCCAAATTGCATGATCTCGGTTTTATTCCTTCACAGGCTGACACATCTCTTTTTCTCTATCAGAAGTCACCATTTATCTGTTCATTTATGTTGATGATATTATTGTGGCTAGCTCCTCTGATGCAGCAGTAACAGTCTTAGTGCATAATCTCAATACTCATTTTGCTATAAAAGATCTCACTGACTTACATTTCTTCCTTGGTCTTGAGGTCAAACACCTGTTAGATGGTTTGCTTCTTACACAGGAAAAATATGCCTCTGATTTGCTGTCCAAGGTTGGGTTGCGTGATTGCAAACCTGCTCCTACTCCTTTGTCCTCCACAGAGAAGCTAACTCTGGCCGAGGGGGAGCCATTGGATCCTGATGATTGTACAAGGTATCGTAGCATAGTTGGTGCTCTTCAGTATCTTACATTGACACGCCCAGACTTATCATTCTATGTTAACAAAGTCTGTCAATATCTTCATGCACCTATGACATCACATTGGACAACAGTAAAACGTATTCTCAGATATGTTAGCGCCACTATCAAATTGGGTATCACTTTTCGGAGATCTTTATCCACCTTGTTGAGTGTCTTTTCAGATGCAGACTGGGCTGGTTGCCTAGATGATACACGTTCTACAGGGGTTTTTGCTATTTTTGTTGGTCCAAATCTTGTGTCTTGGAACTCTAGAAAACAGCCCATTGTGTCCAGATCAAGTACTGAAGCTGAATATAAAGCACTTGCAAATGCCACAACTGAAGTGATTTGGGTTGAAGCACTATTGAAGGAACGTGGTGTAAAATTGACATAAACACCGTGTCTATGGTGTGACAACTTGGGAGACACATATTTATCTGCAAATCCAGTCTTCCATGCTCGCACAAAACATATTGAGATAGATTTTCATTTTGTTCGAGAACGAGTTGCAAGCAAACAGTTAGCAATCAAGTTCATATCAAGCAAGGATCAAATTGTTGATGGCTTTACTAAGCCTCTTCCTGTAGCTAGCCTGTGTGAGTTTAAGCGTAATCTAAACCTTCTCCGAAGTTTAGATTAAGGGGAGCTGTTAGACTTAATGTACCGTACGTATACGGTATGGAGTAGTACTCCCGTATACGTACACCCCATGTATCATGCCACGTAGGGGGCTATTCCCTACTCTATAAACACGCAACCGATGCCCCCCACGGGGTAAGCATCGTTCCACCAAATCCAAGACATTATACATGTCCCTAAATGTCCAGTTATTTTTCTGTTTGGAACCTCTGTCACAAGTCTGTGGTTTCGCCAAAAATCTGAGGAATCCCCTGTCGTAAAAGGAAAACAAAGGAACAAGCACTTAATTACGCAAAT